>JALIGW010000065.1:2138958-2141458 GCA_023053685.1 Diadophis punctatus similis
ACCTTCAGCTGATTGCTAGTTCAGCAGTCCAGCTGTTCGAATCTCACTAGGCTCAAGGTTGACTCATCCTTCCATCCTTCCGAGGTGGGTAAAATGAGGACCCAGATTGTTGGGGGCAATATGCTGAACTCTGTAAACCGCTTAGAGAGGGCTGGAAAGCACTATGAAGCGGTATATAAGTAAAGTGCTATTGCTATTGCTATCTATCTATCTATCATCTCTCTCTCTCTCTCTCTCTCTCTCTCTCTCTCTCTCTCTCTCTCTCTCTATCTATCATCTCTCTCTCTCTCTATCTCTTTACTATCTATCTATCTATCTATCTATCTATCTATCTATCTATCTATCTATCTATCTATCTATCTATCTATCATCTCTCTCTCTCTCTCTCTCTTTATCTCTCTCTCTCTCTCTCTCTCTCTCTCTCTCTCTTTATCTCTCTCTCTCTCTCTCTCTGTGTGTGTCTATCTATCTATCTATCTATCTATCTATCTATCTATCTATCTATCTATCTATCTATCTATCTATCTATCTATCTATCTATCTATCTATCTATCTATCTATCTATCTATCTATCTGAGCTGAGATAGCACAGTGGTTAAAAGCAGCATTGCGACCTTCAGCTGATTGCTAGTTCAGCAGTCCAGCTGTTCGAATCTCACTAGGCTCAAGGTTGACTCAGCCTTCCATCCTTCCGAGGTGGGTAAAATGAGGACCCAGATTGTTGGGGGCAATATGCTGAACTCTGTAAACCGCTTAGAGAGGGCTGGAAAGCACTATGAAGCGGTATATAAGTAAAGTGCTATTGCTATTGCTATCTATCTATCTATCATCTCTCTCTCTCTCTCTCTCTCTCTCTCTCTCTCTCTCTCTCTCTCTCTCTCTATCTATCTATCTATCTATCTATCTATCTATCATCTCTCTCTCTCTCTATCTCTTTACTATCTATCTATCTATCTATCTATCTATCTATCTATCTATCTATCTATCTATCTATCTATCTATCTATCTATCATCTCTCTCTCTCTCTCTCTTTATCTCTCTCTCTCTCTCTCTCTCTCTCTCTCTTTATCTCTCTCTCTCTCTCTGTGTGTGTGTCTATCTATCTATCTATCTATCTATCTATCTATCTATCTATCTATCTATCTATCTATCTATCTATCTATCTATCTATCATCTACCCATCTCTCTCTCTCTCTCTATCTATCTATCATCTCTCTCTCTATCTATCATCTCTCTCTCTCTCTCTCATCTATCTATCTATCTATCTGTCTATCTATATATCTATCATCTCTCTCTCTCTCTCTCTCTCTCTCTCTCATCTCTCTCTCATCTCTCTCTCTCCTTCTCTATCTATCATCTATCTATCTATCTATCTATCTATCTATCTATCTATCATCTCTCTCTCTCTCTATCATATCTCTCTCTCTATCATCTATCTCTCTATCTCTCTATCTCTCTATCATCTCTCTCTCTATCATCTATCATCTCTCTCTCTCTCATCTATCTATCTATCTATCTATCTATCTATCTATCTATCTATCTATCTGTCTGTCTGTCTGTCTGTCTGTCTGTCTGTCTGTCTGTCTGTCTGTCTGTCTGTCTGTCTGTCTGTCTATCTATCTATCTATCTATCATCTCTCTCTCTCTCTCTCTCATCTATATATATATATATCCATCTAATATCTATCTCTCTATCTCTCTATCTCTCTATATCCCTATCCCCTCTCTCTCTCTCTCTCTCTCTCTCTCATCTCTCTCTCTCTCTCTCTATCATCTATCTATCTATCATCTCTCTCTCTCTCATCTATCTATCTATCTATCTATCTATCTATCTATCTATCTATCTATCTATCTATCTATCATCTCTCTCTCTATCATATCTCTCTCTCTATCAACTATCTCTCTATTTCTCTATCTATCTATCATCTCTCTCTCTGTCTCTCTATCTATCATCTCTCTCTCTCTATCATCTATCTATCATCTCTCTCTCTCTCTCATCTATCTATCTATCTATCTATCTATCTATCTATCTATCTATCTATCTATCTATCTATCTATCTATCTATCTATCTATCATCTATCTATCTATCTATCTATCTGTCTGTCTGTCTATCTATCTATCTATCATCTCTCTCTCTCTCTCTCATCTATATATATATATCCATCTATTATCTATCTCTCTATCTCTCTATCTCTCTATATCCCTATCCTCTCTCTCTCTCTCTCTCTCATCTATCTATCATCTCTCTCTCTCTCTCTATCTATCATCTATCTATCTATCATCTCTCTCTCTCTCTCTCATCTATCTATCTATCTATCTATCTATCTATCTATCTATCTATCTATCTATCTATCTATCTATCTATCTATCTATCTATCTATCTATCTGAGCTGAGATAGCGCAGTGGTTAAAAGCAGCATTGCGACCTTCAGCTGATTGCTAGTTCAGCAGTCCAGCTGTTCGAATCTCACTAGGCTCAAGGTTGACTCATCCTTCCAT
>JALIGW010000065.1:2167348-2187348 GCA_023053685.1 Diadophis punctatus similis
ACATCTCCTCCTTCCGGTCGTTCGTCCAACAGGAAATGGAAGAGAAGAGAAAGGCGCCGTGCCAAACCATGGGCATCCCGAAGCTAGAATTGCCCACCCCGAAGGACTACCTCCGGAAACATTCCAAGGAGCACCGGCTCCCCAAATGTACGTTTAGCGCGCCCGGTCTTCTCTGCCGTGCGGCGCTCGCTCCTTCCTGGTCTGAAAACGGGACTCGAACCTCTTTCTTGGCTCTCGATCAGGGGCGACTTTTAAGACTTACGGACTTCCACCGAGCTGGGTTGGTTTTTTCTGGCCGACGTTTCGTGAACCCGTCTAGGTAACCTTATCGGCGGTAGAAGGGAGTGGTGTTAAGGGATCAATAGAGATCCTGAGAAGGATAGGATCCCTTGGAGTGGATTTGCTTTTAGAGGTCAAAAAACCCAGTGGGGCTCAACGAAGCTATGAGGTTCCCATCCCTGTGAGAACCAGGAAAATCTGGGGCGTTTTTGACCCGCCCCATCGATTTTGGAAACGCCCTGAGCTGTTTCACCCTCTGTGTTGGCAATCCAAATAGATCTGGAAGGGACCACGGAGGTCTTCCAGTCCAGCCCACTGTGCAGACCAGAGAATCTGACAAAAAGAACGGAGTTGGAAGGGACCTCGGAGGTCTTCTAGTCCAACCCCCTGCCCAAGCAGGAGACCTTATACCAGTGATGGCGAAACTTTTTTCCCTCGGGTGCCAAAAGCACGCGCGTGCACGCTATTGCGCACGTGCGAGTGCCCACACCCATTATTCAATGCCCCCCTGCCCCCCTGCGCATGCCCGTGTGATCCCTCCGTGCTGCCCCGCCCCCGTGCATGCACGCACGATCCCCCCGCTCCCCCGTTTCCCGACTTCGGGTGGGCCCGGTAGGCCCATTTTTCGCCCTCCCCAGGCTCCAGAGGTTTTCTTGGAACCTGGGGAGGGCAAAAACGGCTTCCCCCGCCGCCCCCCGGAAGCCCTCCGGAGGCCGAAAACGCCCTCCAAGAGCCTCCGGGAAAGTCAAAAATCAGCTGGCCAGCGCGCACCTGCGCACTGGAGCTGAATTAGAACAACTGGAGCTGAGTCCTTAGGGAGTAGGGCGGCATAGAAGAACCTCCAAATAAAATAAAATAAACAGCTCACGTGCCGGCAGATATGGGCCTCTGGGGTGGGTGGAGAAGGCTGTTTTCGCCCTCCCCAGGCTCCTAGAAAGGCTCTGAAGCCTGGGGAGAGCGAAAAACGGGTGTGCCATCGTGTGCTGGGAGCGGGGGGGGGGGGTTCACGCACGCATGCGCGGGGGGGGGCTCATGGAATTATGGGTGTGGGCACACACGCGCGTTCCCTGCCGCGCTCCCCCTTTTTGGCACGCGAACCAAAAAAGCTTCGCCATCATTGCCCTATAGCCGTGGTGGCGAACCTATGGCACGCGTGCCAGAGGTGGCACGCGGAGCCATAGAAGCCGGCACGTGAGGGTTGCCCACTGGCAAACCGGAAGTGCAAAAAAAACGCACTTCCGGTTTGCCGGTGTGCTGTTTTTTGCACTCCGGAGGAAACTACAAAACGGACAAACCGGAAGTGCACTTTTCCGCACTTCCGGTTTGTCCGTTTTGTAGTTTTTTGCATTCTGGAGCTTCAGGGAGCTTCCCTGAACCCTCCGGAGTGCAAAAAACAGCATACCGGCAAACCGGAAGTGCGTTTTTTTCGCACTTCCGGTTTGCCGGTTTCGTCGTCCCAGGCTCCGGTAAGCCTTTGCGCGGGGGTGGGGGGGGTGTGCATGCGCAGGGGGCAGCATGGGGGGGGTGTTGTGCGCATGCGTGGGGGGGAGGGAATGGGTGTGGGCACCCGAGTGCGCGCGAGCGCGCCCCCCCTTTTTGGCACGCGAGCCTAAAAAGGTTCGCCACCACTGCCCTATAGTATACTAGTATATAGTATACTTCACACCCATCTCTTCCACTGAGCGGGCATGTTGGATGCATCCCACCATCCCCCCACCCCACTTACCGGTAATCCTCGACTTACGACCGCAACCGAGCCCCAAATTTCTGTGGCTCGGCGAGACAGTTTTGTTACGTAGGTTTTGCCCCCCCCCCTTTGACGACCTTCCTCGCCCCCGTTGTTAAGCGAATTCCTGCAGGTTATTACGTTATTCATATAGAATCTGGCTTTCCCCGTGGACTTTGCTTGTCAGGAGGTCACCAAAGGGGACACTGCAAACTGTCAAACATATGAGTCGGTTCTGAATTTTAACTGGGGAGATACCACGACGGTCGTTAAGTGTGAAAAGCGATCCCAAGTTGCTTTCCTTCACTCCGAACGGTCACTCGATAAACGCCCATAAGTGGAAGATGAGCTGGATTTGGTTCCGACCCAAACATCAACGGCACCGTCATCCACCCGGGTGTTTTGTCTCTCCCCCACCCCGCGACCCCAGGCACGTACGAGCGCGAGAAGAGGCTCCCCGGCAAAGCCCTGTTGCCTTCGCAGTCCGACCGGCCGCTGATGGGCATCCAGAGCTCGAAGAACTTCATCACAGCCAACGTGGCCGAGGCCATAATGGCCGTGGCCAAGAAGCCCCTGCACGCCTGCGTGGACCAGCGGAGGGGAGACAAGTTCCTACTGGATGGCTCCGGGCTGGTCCAGAGGTTCCTCAAGAAGAAGGTGGGCTCTCTCGTGCCCCCCCGGGGCTGGCCGGCAGAACGGGCCAGGGCCAGGCTGGGTGGAAGCAACTCTCTGAAATGAGGAGGGGGGAGAAGGGGAGCTTCTTTAAAAAGACCTCCCCCCTCCCTATGTCTCCCTCCCTCTATCTCCTGCTTAGCTTTCTCTCAGCTGAACGTTTAAGTCCAAGAGCTAATAGTGGGGCGCGCCCCCCTGGGGGGCTCGGAGCGATGCCAGGGAGGGCGCGTGTGACCCCGGGGAACATGCGTGGTCCCTCTCGATCGATTCCCCCAGACGGGGAGTGTTTCCCCAGTTGCACGCTGCTCCGAGCCCGGAAGAGAAGGCGGCCAGGCGGGGCGGGGCGGCTGCGTGGGTTCTTGTTGTTCTTGGCGGGCGCCGCGGTAGCCATGAACGGCGTGGTGAACCTGCTGCTGGACAAGGAGGAGCATCCTCTGCAGCTGGCTGAAAGTTTCAAACGGCACCCTAAAGCCTCCTTCCACACCATTCGCTGTGAGTGCCCGGCAGAGGCGGCGCTGATGGGCCAGGCCGGCGACCCCAAAACGTCGGCTTAATTAAGCTGGCCTGGCCCCGTGTCAAAAGAGGGCCCTAACCCCAGTAGCCTATGCCTGCCTAATCGGAAACAGGCTCCACTGAGTTCAGTGGGACTTACTCCCAGGCAAGTGGGTAGAGCAGCCTTCCCCAGCCAATAGTTTGCTTGCCGCTTAGAATAAGTAAAATAATAAATATTGACATTAAAATTCCATTGGGGCCCAGATCGGAGAGTTGGGGGGCGCGCGAAATGTTTACTTCTTCCTGGGCGGGGCATAACAGAAAATAATTGAGAAGCACTGGTTTAATGTGTGTGTGTGTGTGTGTGTGTGTGTGTGTGTGTGTGTGTGTGTGTGTGTGTGTGTGTGTGTGTGTGTAAGAGAGAGAGAGAGAGAGAGAGAGAGAAAGAGAGAGAGAGAGAGGTAATAGAGATTGATAGACAAAGATAGATGGAGAGCGGTGATAGATGATAGATCAGAGGTTGGTTCCAGCCGGTACGCTCTTACCTGTTGGTCGCCGCAGAGCTGAAGAAGCTAGCGGCGTTCACGGCGCGGGGCTTCCCCCGCCCGCTTTCCCCCGCCGACCTGACCCCGTCATTTGTGTTCTTTTGCCCTCTGCGCATGTGGGGGAAAGCTGGTGGGGGAATCCCCGCGCCGCGAACGCCGCCAGCTTCTTTGGCTCTGCGGCGACCAACAGGTAAGAGCGTACCGGCAGGAACCCACCTCTGTGATAGATATAGATGACAGACAGACAGACAGACAGACAGACAGACAGACAGACATTGAATGCCTGGCCCTTTTCATGTCTTCCGTGGGCTCCATTTGGGGCAGGGCGTCCTGCAGAGCTTGGGGCAAGGTGGAAAGCTGACCCTGCCTCGCCCCCCCCCCCCAAACAAAGGTGCCCACACCCTTGGACAAGCGCCAGGCTCCTCCCTCCTTCGCCAGGAACCTGAAAGCTGAAAGGGAGGGTCCGCATCCCTCCCCCGTGAATTGCAAGCCGCCTGCTTCTTCGTTCGCAGGACTACGGGGTGACCCCCAAATACATCCAAAGGCGGAAGAATGAAGCTGTGGATGTGCGCAAAGAGCGGCTGGCCGCTCGGCGGGAGTGCCTGCAGAAGAGACGGCTGACCCGTCTCTCCTCCCGCGAACGGGAGAACATCTTGGATGTAAGCAGATGCCTACACACACACACACACACACACACACACACACACACACACACACACACACACACACACACACACACACACACACACACACACACACTGTTGGAATTCCTTGTTGGGACGTATTTTGTATTGCAACAACTACAGAATTAATCAGCCCGTAGATGGCAGTCTTTAGTTAGCATCTACGGTTATTGCAGATATTAAGGTTAGCGTCTATAGCAGCGGTTCCCAACCTGGGGGTCGCGACCCCTTTGGGAGTCAAATGACCATTTCCCAGGGGTCGCCCCAGCATCCTCAGCACCTCCCCCCCCAACTGCCACAAGCCTGGCCATATCGTGCCCCACAACCCGCGCCCCGTGACCCACACTGCCGCCGCCATTTGGGTTCTTTTACCCTCTGCGCATGTGCATTCTGTGCATGCGCAGAGGGTAAAAGAACCCAAATGGCGGCGTCCGGGCAAAGTCTCCAGATCTGGGCGAGGTCTCCGCTCGCTTCGCGTGTTGCCTCTGGGAGCTTTTCGAGCCCCGTTGCGAAAAGTGCGCGCGACTTCGGCGGGACCGGGACAGGCGGCTGCCCAGAGAGAGCCACCCCCTTCACCCCGAACGCTACAGGTAGACGGGAGAGACTCTGCAAAGAGGATGTCTCTCTCTGGGCAGCTGCCTGTCCCGGCCCCGCCGAAGTCGTACACGCCTTTTGCGACGGGGCTCGAAAAGCTCCCAGAGGCAACACACGAACGAGCGGAGACTTTGTCCGGATCTGGAGACTTGCCTGGACGCCGCCATTTGGGTTCTTTTACCCTCTGTGCTTTGTGCATGCGCAGAGGGTAAAAGAACCCAAAGGCGGCGGCGGGGTGGGTCAAGGTGGGGTCGCGGGGGCGGGGGGCGGGTCGCGGCATTAGGAAGGTTGGGAACCACTGATCTATAGTGATATAGTTTAGTTAGCATCTATACTTCCTTTGTGTCCTGTTCCCTGTTACAGTTAAGCAGTAAAGCACATGGTGACTGTACACGTCTGTGGTGCTATATGTAAACAGAATTCCTAACATCTCCTGAGCATCTCACTCCATCCCAGGGCCTCACCGGTCCACCCAGTGCCTGACCTTACTCGCATGCACCTTCAAGTGGGTCGCTGGTTGAGACTTTGGGCCAATCAATTGCAATCCATCCGGAGCACCAAGTTGTGGAAGGGGAGGTAAACACCCCCCCCCCCGGATCCTGTTTGCACCCTTAAAGCTTACATACCTCTCCCTTATTGAAAATAAAAAGGAATGGGTTAATATGACTTTGGTCCACAATTTCCTATCCTGTCGGATTCTTGCTGGTCTCTGAGCCGGGTGGTTGCCTTGCAGATGTTTTCATGACCCAACTAGGGAACATCATCAGCGCTAGAAGGCGGGGAGGAGGATCAGCGCTAGAAGGGGAAGGGGAAGAGAGAGGAGGGGGAGGAGGGGTGGATTCCTACCGGTACGGTCCAGTGCGCAGTTCCGGTAGGGACCCGCCGATTATGCAATTTGCGCCCGACGGCTCCGGTGCCGTCTTCGCCGGTCCGTTGCGCGCCACCATCTTTTTTCAGCAATTTTTCGGCTTTTTTTGCTTCCTGCGCATGCACGGAAGCGAAATCTCGCCGAAATCTCATGAGGGGATGCGCACGCAAGAGAGATTTCGGTGAGATTTTGCTTCCGCGCATGCACGGAAGCAAAAAATCACCAAAATTGCACGCGTGCGTCCCATTGTGAGATTTTGGTGAAAATTGTGAGATTTTGGTGATTTTGGTAGTGAGGTAAGAGCAACCCGCCCCTGAGGGGGAAGGGGGAGGAGGAGGAAGAGGACGGGGGCATCCTTGATGCAGTGGTGGGTTCCTACCAGTGCGGTCCACTCTATAGCACCAGTAGCAGCCCGCTGGTGATGTCACAGTACCGGTGCGGTCAGTTGCTGGTGCCTGGGCGCCGCCATTAAAAAAAATTTTTTTTAATTTTTTTTTGAAATTTTCTTCTGCGCATGCCCAGAAGCCGAGCTTCTGGCACTGCGCATGCGCTGCCTTCCTACCCCACAGTGAGTCCAAGCAGGGGAGGATGGCTGAGGGAGCGCGTGAGACGCTGAAAGAACGGGCGGCAGGAGCTATCTCCATTCCCCTCCCTTCAGCAGTCCGAGAAGCCACGAAAGTGCGGTGATGATCCTAGGCATTTTTGCATGTTTGAGGCTTCTCGAGCTGCTGAGGGGAGGGGGAATGGGCGGCAGGACCTATCTCAGTTCCCCTCCCTTCAGCAGTCTGAGAAGCCACACCCACCCGGTCACATGGCCGGCAAGCCATGCCCACCCGATCACATGGCTGGCAAGCCACACCCACAAAATAAGCCACGCCCACAGAGTGGTAGTAAAAAAATTAGGAACTCGTCCCTGCTTGATGGTCTCGAAGCGTGATTGTTTTCCGGCAGGACGTTTCACGACCCAACTAGGCAACGCCATCCTACGTGGCTGAACATGGGGGGAAGGGGGGAATATTGGCAACCCACGCCGGACCCTCCTCTCTGTGTCCCCCTCCCCGCAGGGCCTGAAGAACAACTGGGAGGAGATCAACAAGGACTTCCAGAGCCTCTCCGTGGAAATCACCACCATCCCGCACAGGCTCCGCAAGGAGAAGTTGGAGACGGAGATGAAACAGTTGGAACATGACATCAGCGCGCTGGAGAAACATCGGTTCATCTACATTGCGGGCGAATAGAGCCGGGAAGGACGAGGAGTCTGGGCTGAGGGTGGGTGGGCCGCCTCGGGGTCACCTCCCATGGTTTCTTCATCTCCCCCTTAGATTGGGAGGGGTCCGACACCAGGCGGACGGCCCCCCTCTCTTTTGGTGGCTCCATCACTTCCCCCAATGGGTTTGCAGTTGCTGTGGTCAGGTTGGGCAGCCGCCCCACCCGAAAGGGCTCCGATTCCCACCCCCCCACAATCCGGGGAGCGAGAGCCCTTCTCCCCCTCACCCCTCATCCCCAATCAGGGGGTCCTCATGGGGGGACGAGAGCGAATTTCGGAGAAGTTGCGACTGGTTTTTAAAAGATGCCTTTGTCAAAGTTGTACCAAGGTGTTGTTCCCCGGGTTCTGCGAAGTCGCCAAAGTTGTTACAAGGGTTCTTGCGTTTTGCGAAGTTGCCAAAGTTGTATGAGTGTTTCTTCAGTTTTGCGAAGTCGCCAACGTTGTACTAAGTGTTTTTGAGTTTTGCGGTTGCCCAAGTTGTACAATGGTTCTTCCTTGCGTTTTGCGAATTGGCTGAAGTTGTAAAACAGTTTTCTTCCTGCATTTTTCAATAAAGTACATTATTGACTGACTGTTCTCTCTCTCTCTCTCTCTCTCTCTCTCTCTCTCTCTCTCTCTCTCTCTCTCTCTCTCTCTCTCTGTGTGTGTGTGTGTGTGTGTGTGTGTGTGTGTGTGCGCGCGTGCATGCGCATGCGCATGTATGCATGGGTGTGTTTGTGCTCCGTCGGCGCCGGATTTTAAAAAGAGACTGGACAACCATTTGTCTGAAAAGGTAGAGGCTCTGGTTTGAGCAGGGGGTTGGACTAGAAGACCTTCCAACAACTACCACCACCACCACCACCTCCTCCTCCTCCTCCGCTTCTTCTTCTTCTTCTTCTTCTTCTTCTTCTTCTTCTTCTTCTTCTTCTTCTTCTTCTTCTTCTTCTTCTTCTTCTTCTTCTTCTCCTTCTTCTTCTTCTTCTTCTTCTTCTTCCCCCTCCTCCTGCTCCTCCTTCTTCCCTCTTCCTTCCCCTTCCGTCACTCTCTTCCTCCTCCTCCTCTTCTCCTCCTCCTCCTCCTTCTTTCTTTTCAGAAAACACAGCAGAACCTCTGAAAATGGCCGGCCTGCAGCTCCGGGCCAGAAATCCAGTGGCCCACTAGAGGGTAGCAAGGAGTGAGTTTGGTTGAGTTGGGCAGCTGTAGGAATCCAATGGATTGAGTTGGGTGGAGTTGAATTGAGCTAAACTGAAGACTTGAGATGGGTTGAGTTGAGTTGAATTGACTTAAATTGAAGACTTGAGATGGGTTGAGTTGAGTTGAATTGAGTTAAATTGAAAACTTGAGATGGGTTGAGTTGAGTTGAATGGAATTGAATTGAATTGAAGACTTGAGTTGAGTTGAATTGAGTTAAATTGAAAACTTGAGATGGGTTGAGTTGAGTTGAATGGAATGGAATTGAATTGAAGACTTGAGTTGAATTGAGTTAAATTGAAAACTTGAGATGGGTTGAGTTGAGATGAATTGAGTTAAATTGAAGACTTGAGATGGGTTGAGTTGAGTTGAATGGAATGGAATTGAAGACTTGAGTTGAATTGAGTTAAATTGAAAACTTGAGATGGGTTGAGTTGAGTTGAATGGAATTGAATTGAAGACTTGAGATGAGTTGAGTTGAGTTGAATGGAATGGAATTGAAGACGAGTTGAATTGAGTTAAATTGAAAACTTGAGATGGGTTGAGTTGAGTTGAATGGAATTGAATTGAAGACTTGAGATGGGTTGAGTTGAGTTGAATGGAATAGAATGGAATTGAAGACAAGTTGGGTTGAGTTGAGTTGGGTTGGGTTGGGTTGAATTGAATTGAAGACCCCTCCATTGCCATCCAAGGCTGGCCAGAGTTGTGTGGGGCGGGGGGCGGTCTCTCTGAGACACGCCCCGCCTCAGATCTGCCCCCATTGGTAGGTTGCCCTTGACTGACCCAAGGGCCGCCTGCCCCTCTCTACAGGGTGAGAGTTAGAGGCGGGTCAGAGCCTAGAAGCATTGAAACCCCTACTGGGACCGCCTCCCTTTGCATTGGTCAGGATCTGGCCAGCCATGGCTACCTTTGTCCACGTATGGCTGGTTCTGCCACGAAAGCAAAGGGAGAGCAGCTTCAGTAAGGCATTTGACAAAGTAGACGATAACCTACTACTAGATAAAGTAGAAAAATGTGGGTTAGACAGCAACACCACCAGATGGATTCGAAACTGGCTGACCAACCGCACTCAACGAGTAGTGCTCAATGGAACTACATGGAGGGAAGTATGCAGTGGAGTACCCCAAGGCTCTGTTTTAGGCCCAGGACTCTTCAACATCTTCATCAATGACTTGGACGAGGGGATAGATGGGGAACTCATCAAATTTGCAGATGACACCAAACTGGCAGGAATAGCCAACTCTCCAGAAGACAGGCTCAAGATACAGAAGGATCTTGACAGACTTGAGCATTGGGCGCTATCTAACAAAATGAAATTCAATGGTGAAAAAAGTAAGGTTCTACATTTAGGCAAGAAAAACAAAATGCACAGGTACAGTATATGTGGTACCTTGCTCAACAGTAGTAACTGTGAGAGGGATCTTGGAGTCCTAGTGGACAACCATTTAGATAGGAGCCAGCAGTTGTGCAGCAGCTGCCAAAAAAGCCAACACAGTTCTAGGCTGCATTAACAGAGGGATAGAATCAAGATCACGCAAAGTGTTAATACCACTTTATAATGCCTTGGTAAGGCCTCACTTGGAATACTGCATACAGTTTTGGTCGCCAAAAGGATGTGGAGACTCTGGAAAGAGTGCAGAGAAGAGCAACAAAGAGGATTAGGGGACTGGAGGCTAAAACATATGAAGAACGGTTGCAGGAACTGGGTATATGTCTAGTTTAATGAAAAGAAGGACTAGGGGGTGACATGATAGGAGTCTTCCAATATCTCAGGGGTTGCCACAAAGAAGAGGGAGTCAAACTATTCTCCAAAGCACCTGAGGGTAGAACAAGAAGCAATGGGTGGAAACCAAACAAGGAGAGAAGCAACTTAGAACTAAGGAGAAATTTCCTGACAGTTAGGACAATTAATCCGTGGAACAGCTTGCCCCCAGAAGTTGTGAATGCTCCAACACTGGACGTTTTTAAGAAGATGTTGGATAACCATTTGTCTGAAGTGGTGTAGGGTTTCCTGCCTAAGCAGGGGGTTGGACTAGAAGACCTCCAAGGTCCCTTCCAACTCTGTTATTCTATTCTATTCTATTCTATTCTATTCTATTCTATTCTATTCTATTCTATTCTATTCTATTCTATTCTATTCTATTCTATTCTATTCTATTCTATTCTATTCTATTCTATTCGCTCAGGGACTGGCTTGGGGGTCTGAACTCATTCTTCCTCTTTGTGCCACGCTAAAAAGTGGGGCTCTCCTGCTTCACCCCCAAGGGCTGCCCTTCTGCCCCAGGTGGGGCCAGATGGGGAGGGGGAAAGGGGGCTGATTCTGAGTGTCTGGGTCAGACGTGCATGTCAAGGCGGCCTTGAGGAAAGTGCCAGAGATGCAGGACAAAGAGGCCAGTAGGACAGAAGCCAGCCTTCCGCCCACCCTGGGTTATCGCAACAAACGACCCTGTGAGGTAGGTTTGGGCTGAGAGAGAAAAAAAGAGAGAGAGAGAGAAAGATGGGAAGAGAGATGAAAAGAAAGAGATGGAGAGAGAGAGAGATGGAGGGATGAAAAGAGATGGAGATGCAGAGAGAGAGAGAGCAATGGAGAGAGATGAGAGAGAACGATGGAAAGAAATGGAGAGAGATGAAGAGAGCAATGGAAAGAGATGGAGAGAGAGAGATGGAGGGAAAGAAAGAAATTGAAAGAAAGAGATGGAGAGGAGAGAAAGATGGAGAGAGATGAAAAGAGAGACAAAGAGTGATGGAAAGAGATGGAGAGAGAGATGGAAAGATGGAGTGATGGAAAGATGGAGAGAGCTGGAGAGAGATGGAGAGATGGAGAGAGAGGGAGAGAAAGAGATTGAAAGAAAGAGAGAGAGTGATGGAGAGAGATGGAGAGGAGAGAAAGATGAAGAGAGATGAAGAGAGAGATGGAGAGAGAGATGGAGAGAGAGATGTGGAGAGAGGGAGAGGGAGAGAAAGAGATTGAAAGAAAGAGATGGAGAGAGAGAGTGATGGAGAGAGATGGAGAGGAGAGAAAGATGGAGAGAGATGAAAAGAGATAAAGAGAGTGATGGAAAGAGATGAAGAGATGGAGAGATGGAGAGAGAGAGGGAGAGAAAGAGATTGAAAGAAAGAGAGAGAAAGATGGAGAGATGAAAAGAGAGACAAAGGGTGATGGAAAGAGATGGAGAGAGAGATGGAAAGATGGAGTGATGGAAAGATGGAGAGAGATGGAGAGAGGGAGAGAGAGAGGGAGAGAAAGATTGAAAGAAAGAGAGAGAGTGATGGAGAGAGATGGAGAGGAGAGAAAGATGAAGAGAGATGAAGAGAGAGCAATGGAAAGAGATGGAGAGAGAGAGATGGAGGGAAAGAAAGAAATTGAAAGAAAGAGATGGAGAGGAGAGAAAGATGGAGAGAGATGAAAAGAGATAAAGAGAGTGATGGAAAGAGATGAAGAGATGGAGAGATGGAAAGATGGAGAGAGAGAGGGAGAGAAAGAGATTGAAAGAAAGAGAGAGAGAGAAAGATGGAGAGATGAAAAGAGAGAAAGAGTGATGGAAAGATAAAGAGAGTGATGGAAAGAGATGGAGTGATGGAAAGATGGAGAGAGATGGAGAGAGAGATGGAGAGATGGAGAGAGAGGGAGAGAAAGAGATTGAAAGAAAGAGAGAGAGAGAAAGATGGAGAGATGAAAAGAGAGACAAAGAGTGATGGAAAGAGATGGAGAGAGAGATGGAAAGATGGAGTGATGGAAAGATGGAGAGAGATGGAGAGAGATGGAGAGATGGAGAGAGAGGGAGAGAAAGAGATTGAAAGAAAGAGAGAGAGTGATGGAGAGAGATGGAGAGGAGAGAAAGATGAAGAGAGATGAAGAGAGAGATGGAGAGAGAGATGGAGAGAGAGATGTGGAGAGAGGGAGAGGGAGAGAAAGAGATTGAAAGAAAGAGATGGAGAGAGAGAGTGATGGAGAGAGATGGAGAGGAGAGAAAGATGGAGAGAAATGAAAAGAGATAAAGAGAGTGATGGAAAGAGATGGAGAGATGGAGAGATGGAGAGAGAGAGGGAGAGAAAGAGATTGAAAGAAAGAGAGAGAAAGATGGAGAGATGAAAAGAGAGACAAAGAGTGATGGAAAGAGATGGAGAGAGAGATGGAAAGATGGAGTGATGGAAAGATGGAGAGAGATGGAGAGAGGGAGAGAGAGAGGGAGAGAAAGATTGAAAGAAAGAGAGAGAGTGATGGAGAGAGATGGAGAGGAGAGAAAGATGGAGAGAGATGAAAAGAGATAAAGAGAGTGATGGAAAGAGATGAAGAGATGGAGAGATGGAGAGAGAGAGGGAGAGAAAGAGATTGAAAGAAAGAGAGAGAAAGATGGAGAGATGAAAAGAGAGACAAAGAGTGATGGAAAGAGATGGAGAGAGAGATGGAAAGATGGAGTGATGGAAAGATGGAGAGAGATGGAGAGATGGAGAGAGAGAGGGAGAGAAAGATTGAAAGAAAGAGAGAGAGTGATGGAGAGAGATGGAGAGGAGAGAAAGATGGAGAGAGATGAAAAGAGATAAAGAGAGTGATGGAAAGAGATGGAGAGATGGAGAGATGGAGAGAGAGAGGGAGAGAAAGAGATTGAAAGAAAGAGAGAGAAAGATGGAGAGATGAAAAGAGAGACAAAGAGTGATGGAAAGAGATGGAGAGAGAGATGGAAAGATGGAGTGATGGAAAGATGGAGAGAGATGGAGAGATGGAGAGAGAGAGGGAGAGAAAGATTGAAAGAAAGAGAGAGAGTGATGGAGAGAGATGGAGAGGAGAGAAAGATGAAGAGAGATGAAGAGAGAGCAATGGAAAGAGATGGAGAGAGAGAGATGGAGGGAAAGAAAGAAATTGAAAGAAAGAGATGGAGAGGAGAGAAAGATGGAGAGAGATGAAAAGAGATAAAGAGAGTGATGGAAAGAGATGAAGAGATGGAGAGATGGAAAGATGGAGAGAGAGAGGGAGAGAAAGAGATTGAAAGAAAGAGAGAGAGAGAAAGATGGAGAGATGAAAAGAGAGAAAGAGTGATGGAAAGATAAAGAGAGTGATGGAAAGAGATGGAGTGATGGAAAGATGGAGAGAGATGGAGAGAGAGATGGAGAGATGGAGAGAGAGGGAGAGAAAGAGATTGAAAGAAAGAGAGAGAGAGAAAGATGGAGAGATGAAAAGAGAGACAAAGAGTGATGGAAAGAGATGGAGAGAGAGATGGAAAGATGGAGTGATGGAAAGATGGAGAGAGATGGAGAGAGATGGAGAGATGGAGAGAGAGGGAGAGAAAGAGATTGAAAGAAAGAGAGAGAGTGATGGAGAGAGATGGAGAGGAGAGAAAGATGAAGAGAGATGAAGAGAGAGATGGAGAGAGAGATGGAGAGAGAGATGTGGAGAGAGGGAGAGGGAGAGAAAGAGATTGAAAGAAAGAGATGGAGAGAGAGAGTGATGGAGAGAGATGGAGAGGAGAGAAAGATGGAGAGAGATGAAAAGAGATAAAGAGAGTGATGGAAAGAGATGGAGAGATGGAGAGATGGAGAGAGAGAGGGAGAGAAAGAGATTGAAAGAAAGAGAGAGAAAGATGGAGAGATGAAAAGAGAGACAAAGAGTGATGGAAAGAGATGGAGAGAGAGATGGAAAGATGGAGTGATGGAAAGATGGAGAGAGATGGAGAGATGGAGAGAGAGAGGGAGAGAAAGATTGAAAGAAAGAGAGAGAGTGATGGAGAGAGATGGAGAGGAGAGAAAGATGGAGAGAGATGAAAAGAGATAAAGAGAGTGATGGAAAGAGATGAAGAGATGGAGAGATGGAGAGAGAGAGGGAGAGAAAGAGATTGAAAGAAAGAGAGAGAAAGATGGAGAGATGAAAAGAGAGACAAAGAGTGATGGAAAGAGATGGAGAGAGAGATGGAAAGATGGAGTGATGGAAAGATGGAGAGAGATGGAGAGATGGAGAGAGAGAGGGAGAGAAAGATTGAAAGAAAGAGAGAGAGTGATGGAGAGAGATGGAGAGGAGAGAAAGATGGAGAGAGATGAAAAGAGATAAAGAGAGTGATGGAAAGAGATGAAGAGATGGAGAGATGGAGAGAGAGAGGGAGAGAAAGAGATTGAAAGAAAGAGAGAGAAAGATGGAGAGATGAAAAGAGAGACAAAGAGTGATGGAAAGAGATGGAGAGAGAGATGGAAAGATGGAGTGATGGAAAGATGGAGAGAGATGGAGAGATGGAGAGAGAGAGGGAGAGAAAGATTGAAAGAAAGAGAGAGAGTGATGGAGAGAGATGGAGAGGAGAGAAAGATGGAGAGAGATGAAAAGAGATAAAGAGAGTGATGGAAAGAGATGAAGAGATGGAGAGATGGAGAGAGAGAGGGAGAGAAAGAGATTGAAAGAAAGAGAGAGAAAGATGGAGAGATGAAAAGAGAGACAAAGAGTGATGGAAAGAGATGGAGAGAGAGATGGAAAGATGGAGTGATGGAAAGATGGAGAGAGATGGAGAGATGGAGAGAGAGAGGGAGAGAAAGATTGAAAGAAAGAGAGAGAGTGATGGAGAGAGATGGAGAGGAGAGAAAGATGAAGAGAGATGAAGAGAGAGCAATGGAAAGAGATGGAGAGAGAGAGATGGAGGGAAAGAAAGAAATTGAAAGAAAGAGATGGAGAGGAGAGAAAGATGGAGAGAGATGAAAAGAGATAAAGAGAGTGATGGAAAGAGATGAAGAGATGGAGAGATGGAAAGATGGAGAGAGAGAGGGAGAGAAAGAGATTGAAAGAAAGAGAGAGAGAGAAAGATGGAGAGATGAAAAGAGAGAAAGAGTGATGGAAAGATAAAGAGAGTGATGGAAAGAGATGGAGTGATGGAAAGATGGAGAGAGATGGAGAGAGAGATGGAGAGATGGAGAGAGAGGGAGAGAAAGAGATTGAAAGAAAGAGAGAGAGAGAAAGATGGAGAGATGAAAAGAGAGACAAAGAGTGATGGAAAGAGATGGAGAGAGAGATGGAAAGATGGAGTGATGGAAAGATGGAGAGAGCTGGAGAGAGATGGAGAGATGGAGAGAGAGAGGGAGAGAAAGAGATTGAAAGAAAGAGAGAGAGAGAAAGATGGAGAGATGAAAAGAGAGAAAGAGTGATGGAAAGATAAAGAGAGTGATGGAAAGAGATGGAGTGATGGAAAGATGGAGAGAGATGGAGAGAGAGATGGAGAGATGGAGAGAGAGGGAGAGAAAGAGATTGAAAGAAAGAGAGAGAGAGAAAGATGGAGAGATGAAAAGAGAGACAAAGAGTGATGGAAAGAGATGGAGAGAGAGATGGAAAGATGGAGTGATGGAAAGATGGAGAGAGCTGGAGAGAGATGGAGAGATGGAGAGAGAGGGAGAGAAAGAGATTGAAAGAAAGAGAGAGAGAGAAAGATGGAGAGAGATGAAAAGAGAGACAAAGAGTGATGGAAAGAGATGGAGAGAGAGATGGAAAGATGGAGTGATGGAAAGATGGAGAGAGCTGGAGAGAGATGGAGAGATGGAGAGAGAGGGAGAGAAAGAGATTGAAAGAAAGAGAGAGAGTGATGGAGAGAGATGGAGAGGAGAGAAAGATGAAGAGAGATGAAGAGAGAGATGGAGAGAGAGATGGAGAGAGAGATGTGGAGAGAGGGAGAGGGAGAGAAAGAGATTGAAAGAAAGAGATGGAGAGAGAGAGTGATGGAGAGAGATGGAGAGGAGAGAAAGATGGAGAGAGATGAAAAGAGATAAAGAGAGTGATGGAAAGAAATGGAGAGAGATGAAGAGAGCAATGGAAAGAGATGGAGAGAGAGAGATGGAGGGAAAGAAAGAAATTGAAAGAAAGAGATGGAGAGGAGAGAAAGATGGAGAGAGATGAAAAGAGAGACAAAGAGTGATGGAAAGAGATGGAGAGAGAGATGGAAAGATGGAGTGATGGAAAGATGGAGAGAGCTGGAGAGAGATGGAGAGATGGAGAGAGAGGGAGAGAAAGAGATTGAAAGAAAGAGAGAGAGTGATGGAGAGAGATGGAGAGGAGAGAAAGATGAAGAGAGATGAAGAGAGAGATGGAGAGAGAGATGGAGAGAGAGATGTGGAGAGAGGGAGAGGGAGAGAAAGAGATTGAAAGAAAGAGATGGAGAGAGAGAGTGATGGAGAGAGATGGAGAGGAGAGAAAGATGGAGAGAGATGAAAAGAGATAAAGAGAGTGATGGAAAGAGATGAAGAGATGGAGAGATGGAGAGAGAGAGGGAGAGAAAGAGATTGAAAGAAAGAGAGAGAAAGATGGAGAGATGAAAAGAGAGACAAAGGGTGATGGAAAGAGATGGAGAGAGAGATGGAAAGATGGAGTGATGGAAAGATGGAGAGAGATGGAGAGAGGGAGAGAGAGAGGGAGAGAAAGATTGAAAGAAAGAGAGAGAGTGATGGAGAGAGATGGAGAGGAGAGAAAGATGAAGAGAGATGAAGAGAGAGCAATGGAAAGAGATGGAGAGAGAGAGATGGAGGGAAAGAAAGAAATTGAAAGAAAGAGATGGAGAGGAGAGAAAGATGGAGAGAGATGAAAAGAGATAAAGAGAGTGATGGAAAGAGATGAAGAGATGGAGAGATGGAAAGATGGAGAGAGAGAGGGAGAGAAAGAGATTGAAAGAAAGAGAGAGAGAGAAAGATGGAGAGATGAAAAGAGAGAAAGAGTGATGGAAAGATAAAGAGAGTGATGGAAAGAGATGGAGTGATGGAAAGATGGAGAGAGATGGAGAGAGAGATGGAGAGATGGAGAGAGAGGGAGAGAAAGAGATTGAAAGAAAGAGAGAGAGAGAAAGATGGAGAGATGAAAAGAGAGACAAAGAGTGATGGAAAGAGATGGAGAGAGAGATGGAAAGATGGAGTGATGGAAAGATGGAGAGAGATGGAGAGATGGAGAGAGAGAGGGAGAGAAAGATTGAAAGAAAGAGAGAGAGTGATGGAGAGAGATGGAGAGGAGAGAAAGATGGAGAGAGATGAAAAGAGATAAAGAGAGTGATGGAAAGAGATGGAGAGATGGAGAGATGGAGAGAGAGAGGGAGAGAAAGAGATTGAAAGAAAGAGAGAGAAAGATGGAGAGATGAAAAGAGAGACAAAGAGTGATGGAAAGAGATGGAGAGAGAGATGGAAAGATGGAGTGATGGAAAGATGGAGAGAGATGGAGAGATGGAGAGAGAGAGGGAGAGAAAGATTGAAAGAAAGAGAGAGAGTGATGGAGAGAGATGGAGAGGAGAGAAAGATGGAGAGAGATGAAAAGAGATAAAGAGAGTGATGGAAAGAGATGGAGAGATGGAGAGATGGAGAGAGAGAGGGAGAGAAAGAGATTGAAAGAAAGAGAGAGAAAGATGGAGAGATGAAAAGAGAGACAAAGAGTGATGGAAAGAGATGGAGAGAGAGATGGAAAGATGGAGTGATGGAAAGATGGAGAGAGATGGAGAGATGGAGAGAGAGAGGGAGAGAAAGATTGAAAGAAAGAGAGAGAGTGATGGAGAGAGATGGAGAGGAGAGAAAGATGAAGAGAGATGAAGAGAGAGCAATGGAAAGAGATGGAGAGAGAGAGATGGAGGGAAAGAAAGAAATTGAAAGAAAGAGATGGAGAGGAGAGAAAGATGGAGAGAGATGAAAAGAGATAAAGAGAGTGATGGAAAGAGATGAAGAGATGGAGAGATGGAAAGATGGAGAGAGAGAGGGAGAGAAAGAGATTGAAAGAAAGAGAGAGAGAGAAAGATGGAGAGATGAAAAGAGAGAAAGAGTGATGGAAAGATAAAGAGAGTGATGGAAAGAGATGGAGTGATGGAAAGATGGAGAGAGATGGAGAGAGAGATGGAGAGATGGAGAGAGAGGGAGAGAAAGAGATTGAAAGAAAGAGAGAGAGAGAAAGATGGAGAGATGAAAAGAGAGACAAAGAGTGATGGAAAGAGATGGAGAGAGAGATGGAAAGATGGAGTGATGGAAAGATGGAGAGAGATGGAGAGATGGAGAGAGAGAGGGAGAGAAAGATTGAAAGAAAGAGAGAGTGATGGAGAGAGATGGAGAGAAAGATGAAGAGAGATGAAAAGAGAGATAAAGAGAGTGATGGAAAGAGAGATAAAGAGAGTGATGGAAAGAGAGATAAAGAGAGTGATGGAAAGAGATGGAGAGATGGAGAGATGGAAAGATGGAGAGAGAGATGGAGAGAGGGAGGGAGAGAGGGAGAGGAGAGAAAGGGATAGAGATGAAAAGAGAGATAAAGAGAGTGATGGAAAGAGATAAAGAGAATGATGGAAAGAGATGGAAAGATGGAAAGATTGAGAGATGAAGAGAGAGAGAGAGAAATAGAGAGAGAGAAATAGAGAGAGAGAGAGGCCCATAGTCATCAGGAATGGGGGGGGCAAGGCAACGGTGCTCCCCAGTGCAGTCCGGCACAGCTCCCTCCCCATCTCTCAAAAGAGCCAGGGAAGACCCCCCCCTCCCCCACGCCGCCCCATCAAAGCCGGGCTAATACCCCCTCCCTGCAGTCAGGGAGACAAACTTTCTTTAAACTCAGACTTTATTACAGGCAGCATATTTTCGCTTTCCAGGTTCTCTGGCAAGAATTCACAAGGGCAGAACGGGGGCAACTGTGGGAGATTTCCAGAGCGGCCATGTTGAAATTGAGCGGTGTGTGTTTGGGCAAGCCTAAGCTGTCCCCCCACCGCCAAATAGGATGGAGGAAGGGGGAGGGAGCCGCCCTCAGGAACGGCAGCCTCCGCAGCCGCCGTCTCAGGCGGGCAAGTGAAACTTCACGTCGATGTCCACCTCTTTCGCCAGCGTCATGATCTCGGCGAGGGTGACGGCCATCATGGCCGCCCGGTCCAGATCGTCGCAAGCCAGGATCTTTAAGCCGCTCTCGGCGATCAGGACTTTGGCGTCGGCCACCCGGGTCCCTTGCAAACGCACCACGATGGGGATCTTCAGCTCCAGGTCCTCGGCCGACATGACGATCCCGTGCGCGATGACGTCGCAGCGCATGATCCCGCCGAAGATGTTGACCAGGATCGCCTGGACCTTCTCGTCCGACGTGATCAGCTTGAAGGCCTCGGTGACTTGCTCCACGGTGGCCCCTCCACCCACGCTGAGGTAGTTGGCCGGCGCACCACCGTGGAGCTTGATAATGTCCATGGTGGCCATGGCCAAGCCCGCCCCGTTGACCAGACAGCCGATGTTCCCGTCCAACGCGATGTAATTCAGTTCTGCGTTGGCAGCCTCTCTCTCCTTCTCGTCCATCTGGGTCCAATCCTGCATCTCAAAGACCTTCTGCTGACGGAAGGCGGAGTTGCTGTCGAAAATGACCTTGGCGTCCATGCACATCACCCTCCCGGTGAAGTCCTCCACCAGCGGGTTGATCTCCACCATGACCGCGTCGTAGTCGATGAAGAAGTTGTAGAGCTTGACCATGGTGTCCGCCGCCTCTTCCGCCAGCTGCGAAGGGAAGCCCATCCTCCTGGCCAACGGAACAGCCTGGCTCATGCGGAGGCCCGTCACGATGTCCACCGGCTCCTTCAGGATGGACGCCGGCTTGTCAGCCGCCACATCTTCAATTTGGAGGCCACCGTGGGAGCTGGCGACGATCACAGGGCCCTGGAAGTCCCTCTCCATGGTGATGGCGAAGTAGTACTCCTTCCGCAGGTAGCGGCGTTCGCAGATGAAAACTTGGTTGCAGATCCGTCCTTTCTCGCCTGTC
>JALIGW010000065.1:2192348-2194848 GCA_023053685.1 Diadophis punctatus similis
TAGATATAGATATATAGATATAGATATAGAGGTGTGTCTGTGTGTCTGTGTGTGTATATACATACATACATACATACACACACATCTATACATCTATACATGTATACATGTATATGTACATACACACACACACACACACACACACAAACACGAAAAAGCAGGAAATCCTTGGCTACCTGGCCAGGCTGAGTCCCTGGAACCTTGGATCCGACCAATCGCAGGCAGCCCAGAGCCAGTTGGAGAAAGAATGCTGGGAGGTGGTCTTTGCTTCTGCTCAGAAAGGGCAGTTGGAGGACGGGAGAAGACAAGAAAGACAAGGAACTTTCCTCCATGTTCGGTCACTGGGCAGCGAGCGTCGTACGACGGACGGGCAGACGGAGCGGACTAGGAGCCGTGGCTCATCCCGGGTTCTGGACGCCGCAACGAAGGCTCCTGTCCCTCCACGAATACCTGAGCATGCAGCTGCTGAAGGAAGCCGGGGTCTCGGTGCCCAGGGCCCTGGTGGTGAAGACCCCCGAGGAGGCCTTCCAAGCCGCCGAGAAGATCGGGACGGAGGACCTGGTGGTGAAGGCCCAGGTTTTAGCTGGGGGACGCGGCAAAGGGACCTTCGAAGGCGGGCTGAAGGGCGGCGTGCAGATGGTGGGCTCTCCGGAGGAAGCCAAGGAGGTGGCCGCCCAGATGATCGGCAAGAAGCTCTTCACCAAGCAGACGGGTGAGAAAGGACGGATCTGCCACCAGGTTCTCGTCTGCGAACGCCGCTACTTGCGGAAGGAGTACTACTTCGCCATCACCATGGAGGGCGCCTTCCAGGGACCGGTGCTGATCGGCAGCTCCCAAGGCGGGGTCAACATCGAAGAGGTGGCCGCCGAGAACCCGGAGGCCATCTTGAAAGAACCGGTGAACATCACCGAAGGCATCCAAGAGGATCAGGCCCTACGGCTGGCCCGGAAAATGGGCTTTCCCGCCAAGGTGGCGGCCGCAGCCGCCGAGAACATGGTCAAGTTGTACCACCTGTTTATCAAGTACGACGCTCTCCTGGTGGAGATCAACCCGCTGGCGGAGGACTCGACGGGGACTGTGATGTGCGTGGACGCCAAGATCAACTTCGATGACAACTCGGCCTTCCGTCAGAAGAAGGTCTTTGAGCTGCAGGATTGGACCCAGGTGGACGAGAAGGAGAGGGAGGCGGCCAACGCGGCCCTGAACTACATCGCCTTGGACGGGAACATCGGTTGTCTGGTCAACGGGGCGGGTTTGGCCATGGCCACCATGGACATCATCAAGCTTCATGGAGGCTCTCCGGCCAACTTCCTGGACGTCGGCGGAGGGGCCACGGCTGAGCAGGTGAAGGAGGCCTTCAAGCTCATCACGTCAGACAAGCAGGTGCAGTCCATCCTGGTCAACATCTTTGGAGGCATCATGCACTGCGACATCATCGCCCAAGGAATCATCCTGGCAGCCACCGAGCTGGAGTTGAAGATCCCCGTGGTGGTCCGGTTGCAGGGCACCCAAGTCGACCAGGCGAAGGTTTTGATCGCCCAGAGCCAGCTGGAGATCTTGGCCTGCGACGACCTGGACCAGGCGGCCAAAGTGGCGGTGGGCCTCTCCAAAATTGTGACGTTGGCCAAGGAAGCCCAGCTGGAGGTGACCTTCCAGTGGAAGACCTGAGGAAGCTTCTCTGCTTGGGAATTCTGAAGGCCCCTCAAGAACTTCAAAGGGCTGAATCAGACGAGTGTGTGTCTTCCATCTCCACCATGGCTGATGACCAGATCTCACCAGATCTTCCACCTCCACCCATGGCTGATGACTAGATCTCACCAGATCTTCCACCTCCACCCATGGCTGATGACCAGATCTCACCAGATCTTTCACCTCCACCATGGGCATTGACCAGATCTCACCAGATCTTCCAACTCTACCCATGGCTGATGACTAGATCTCACCAGATCTTCCACCTCCACCCATGGCTGATGACCAGATCTCACCAGATCTTTCACCTCCACCATGGGCATTGACCAGATCTCACCAGATCTTCCAACTCTACCCATGGCTGATGACCAGATCTCACCAGATCTTCCACCTCCACCCATGGCTGATGACCAGATCTCACCAGATCTTCCACCTCCACCCATGGCTGATGACTAGATCTCACCAGATCTTCCACCTCCACCCATGGCTGATGACCAGATCTCACCAGATCTTTCACCTCCACCATGGGCATTGACCAGATCTCACCAGATCTTCCACCTCCACCCATGGCTGATGACTAGATCTCACCAGATCTTCCACCTCCACCCATGGCTGATGACCAGATCTCACCAGATCTTTCACCTCCACCATGGGCATTGACCAGATCTCACCAGATCTTCCAACTCTACCCATGGCTGATGACCAGATCTCACCAGATCTTCCATCTCCCCCAGGGCTGATGACCAGATCTCACCAGATCTTCCACCTCCACCCATGGCTGATGACCAGATCTCACCAGATCTTCCACCTC
>JALIGW010000065.1:2199848-2331393 GCA_023053685.1 Diadophis punctatus similis
GGCAGGCAGGCAATCAATCAGCCGGTCAATCAATTAGTCAATTAGTCAGTCAGTTAGACAGTCAAACAATCAATTGGTCAGTTAATCGGTCAATTAGTCCATCAATCAATCAATTGGTCAATCAATCAATCAGACAGCCAGTCCATCAATCAGTCAATCAGTCAGTTACTCAGTCAACCGGTTAGACCGGGTGTCAGCAACCTGCGGCTCCGGAGCCGCATGTGTCTCTTTGGGCCCTCTGCTGTGGCTCCCTGTCAGTCAATCAGTCAGTTACTCAGTCAACTAGTTAGACCGGGTGTCAGCAACCTGTGGCTCCAGAGCCGCATGCGTCTCTTTGGGCCCTCTGCTGTGGCTCCCTGTCAGTCAATCAGTCAGTTACTCAGTCAACCGGTTAGACCAGGTGTCAGCAACCTACGGCTCCGGAGCCGCATGCGTCTCTTTGAGCCCTCTGCTGTGGCTCCCTGTCGGGTGATCCCACCACTGGCTGGCCCCGCCCCTCGCCCTCCCCTCCCAGTCTGGCCTGAGAAGGTAAGGGCGAGGGCGGGGGATGGAGAAGCGGCCAGGGAAGAGACAGAGAGATAGAGAGGGGGGAGAGAGAGAGAGAGAGAGTGAGACATAGATACAGAGAGAGAGGGTTTTGTGGTTCCCAGTGTTTTTTTAACAACCGGTTCTCTGCCCTAATGACCGGCTGGGTAGCACCGTTCCCTCTATGGTGCGCGGCAGCGCACCTAACAACAAACTTCAGCACGGCAGTTTTGAACTGCGGCGCAGTCAAATGCACCCCCTCCTCCCCTCCTCCTTTTCACACTCAGCAGCTTCTAGTTTTTTTGTCTCTAGCTCTACGGGAGGGAAGAGGAAGTATTTCTCTATGCAAATAAACAGAGTCACCCTGTTCAGGAGGAACGGACACGGGCGGCTCTAGTTGGTTGCTAAAACCTGCCTTGTTGCTTCCTGGAATATAAATTACTGTGCTGATTAAGCTAATGCATCTGTGTGTAAGAAAGAAGATCTAGTTGCAATTCATTGTAACTCCTCCTTTCCGCACTCCTCCTCTTACGGAGAAGTTGCTCTGCAGTTGGACTTAGAGCAGTGTTTCCCAAAGTGTGGTACGCGTACCCCCAGGGGTACGGGAAGAGTTTGGTGGGGGTACGCGTTGCACCGGAGTTTGGTGGGGATCACGTGGGAATATCCACTGCACCATGCTTAGCTGCGCCCACAGAACAAGGAAAGAAATAGGCGTGTATCGCAGTTTTTACATGGGAACTGGGGCCATCGTACATCGTATCGCAACTCATTATGGCGGGAACTTCTGCGCATCCTTCGCGCAGCTCGGGTTCGGCCATTTTTAAACTGCGGGAACATTAACAGTTGACGTTGAGCCGCGGAGCTGTTTAAACGCTGGAGAATTGCAGTGTTATCTAACGGTTAGACAGTCTTGTGAGGCGTGACACGGCGTGAATATACTGCACTTCGTCACAGAGACAACTTACTTCTTTAATAGTTAGTTCCGGGCGCCTGTTATCGTGCTTTAGTAAGTTCCACTGATTTCGATTATTTTTATAAAATACAATTTTTATCCCTAACAGAGATTATGGATCGCTGGTTGAAATCTGGAACTACTAAACCGAAAGAAAGTAATGATTGTAGTACCAATCATTAGAAAAAATAAATATATTTTGATTTTTATTAAAGCATATGTTTTTTATGAGGGGTACTCAGCGTTACGAAAATTATAGAAGGGGTATACATATGTCAAAAATTTGGGAAACACTGACTTAGAGTATGGGGAAGATTATTTCCTATGATACCTTTAAAAAAAAAAAGCTCAGGACAGATATTCTGGTTGCAACTTTTGATAATATAATGGCTCTTTTGCAGTGGTGGGTTCCTACCGGTGCGGTCCACTCTATAGCACCGGTAGTGGCCCGCTGGTGATGTCACAGTACCGGTGCGGTTGGTTGCTGATGCCTGGGCGCCGCCATTTTTTTTAAAAAAAAAATTTTCAGTTTTAAAAAAATTTTCTTCTGCGCATGCCCAGAAGCCGAGCTTCCGGCACTGCGCATGCGCTGCCTTCCTACCCCACAGTGAGTCCAAGCAGGGGAGAATGGCTGAGGGAGCGTGTGAGACGCTGAAAGAACGGGCGGCAGGAGCTATCTCCATTCCCCTCCCTTCAGCAGTCCGAGAAGCCAGGAACGCGCGGTGATGATCCTAGGCATTTTCGCACATTTGAGGCTTCTCAAGCTGCTGAGGGGAGAGGAAATGGGCGGCAGGACCTATCTCAGTTCCCCTCCCTTCAGCAGTCTGAGAAGCCACGAACGCACGGTGATGATCCCAGGCATTTTCGCACGTTCGAGGCTTCTTGAGCTGCTGACTGGAGGGGGAACAAGCGGCAGTAGCCTAGGATCATCGAATGGGGAGAAGCATTCAGGCCGGACGGAGCCTCCTAGAAGAACCACTGCCGCGGTCTTGCTGCTCCCGCTACGGGGGGGCTGCGTTGCGGGTGGGCAATGCCCCCCGCTTCTCCAGCCGCTGCCAAGCTCCCGAGGCCCATGCCCACCCGGTCACATGGCTGGCAAGCCACACCCACAAAATAAGCCACGCCCACAGAGTGGTAGTAAAAAAAATTAGGAACCCGCCCCTGGCTCTTGGCAGGCTGTAGTTTTGGGTTAGGGCTATTGAATTGTAAGAGAAAGGGGAGCTCGGATGGATGACTCACCCATCAGGACAGTTTTAATCTTGTGGGATTAAAACTAATAGTTTTAACTTTGTGGAGAGCAGAAAGATTTCCGATGGGTAATGTCCTTTTTGCCTGCATCGTTGGGATTACTATCCTTTTGATAATGGATTTGCTGCAGCCTGCTTTTATATCAAACACCCGGCTCCTTTTATCAAGGTTAAGGCCGGGGAAATTGTTTTGTGCTTTCAAGAGAGAGAGTCATACAAAAAAAAAATAGTTCCACTCTTGTTGATCCACTAAGAAGGATTTTTAAAACATGATTTGTATCCTTGAGAAGAAAAAAATGTGTAACATTGCTTCACCTGCCTCATGTTCCTGTTGTGGAGACAGCATGCTGGCTAGGAAGCTGCATGCCGTTATAAACCCTGTATAATTGAAAAGCACAATACAGACCGTGTTGCAAACCAACATGTCCGACTTGGCAGGAACAATTATTGACCTTGGCTCTTCCTTGACTCAAGCAGGGGTGAAATCCTCCCGGTTCGCTCTTACCTGTTGGTCGCCGCACAGCCGAAGAAGCTGGTGGTGTTCGCGGCGCGGGGCTTCCCCCGCCCGCTTTCCCCACCCGCCGGGACGCCGCCGTTTGCGTTCTTTTGCCTCTGGGCATGCGCAAAGCGTTCTGCTTGCGCAGAGGGCAAAAGAACGCAAATGCCGGCGTCCAGGTGGGCGGGAGAAAGCGGGCGGGGGAAAGCCCCGCGCCGCGAACGCCACCAGCTTCTTCGGCTGTGCGGCGACCAACAGGTAAGAGCGAACCGGGAGGATTTCACCCCTGCTTGACTGTACACTTTGCACAGATTACCCTCTCGAGATAGTTATTATATGATCACAAGGAGCATTTACATGCATATGAGAGAGGGCAAGCATGTATGGCTTGCCTGTGCATGTATAAGTAACATATATGTCAAGTATATGAGTTTGTTTTTTAATGGATAGTATTTTAATATGGCTCCTTTTAAAAATTGTTTTTTATGTGTTTCTATATCTGCTGTGAGCCGCCCAGAGTCCCCCGGGAGTTGGGCGGCATAGAAATTTTAATAAATAAATAAATAAAATAAATAATTCTGATTTCTGACACCCAAACTCTTTCTAGAGAAAGATTATCATGAATAGTAGCCCATTTGTCTGTTTTATGTATGATTTATTTCACTTGGTTAGCAGGGCTTGATTTCATTGGTATTTATTTATTTATTTATTTATTTATTTATTTATTCATTCGTTCGTTCGTTCGTTCGTTCGTTCGTTCGTTCGTTCGTTCGTATGTTTATTCATTCATTCATTCATTCATTCATTCATTTTTATTTATTTATTTATTTTATTTAATTTATTTATTCATTTATTTATTCATTCATTCGTTTGTTCGTTCGTATGTTTATTCATTCATTCATTCATTCATTCATTCATATTTATTTATTTATTTATTTATTTATTTATTTATTTATTTATTTATTTATTCATTCATTCATTCGTTCGTTCGTTCGTTCGTTTGTTCGTTCGTTCGTATGTTTATTCATTCATTCATTCATTCATTCATTCATTTTTATTTATTTATTTATTTTATTTTATTTATTTATTCATTTATTTATTCATTCATTCGTTTGTTCGTTCGTATGTTTATTCATTCATTCATTCATTCATTCATATTTATTTATTTATTTATTTATTTATTTATTTATTTATTTATTTATTTATTTATTTATTTATTTATTAGTGAGATTTATATACCGCCTCACAGTGCAAGCACTCTCTAAGGCGGTTTACACCGGTAAGCAATGTATATATTTATATTGCCCCCAACAATCTGGGTCCTCATTTTACCAACCTCGGAAGGACGGAAGGCTGAGTCAACCTTGAGCCGGTGAGATTTGAACCGCTGACCTGCGGATCACAGTCAGCTAAAGTGGGCTGCAGGACTGCCTCTAAGCGCTGCGCCACCTCGGTATGACACATTAGCAAAACTAGCAAGTAATACTTAAGATTAAAAATGGGATCTCTTTTAAGTTTGGGGAAACTGAGATTGCAACTCTGGTTGGAAAATACCAGCATTTCTTTGGCGATTTGGATGAAGTCAGCATCACATCAGCCGTACAGTCACAATGCCGTGACTTCAGATTTCCGATGTCGGAGAACTTCAAGTCTGGATTAATGCAAATCATTTGACGATGTAGTTCAGTTTGTACTAAGAGAGCAACAGTTTGGATTGCTGTCACGTCTGCTGGATATTTGCGCAACATTCCAAGTGTCACGATGTGAATATTGTCAGTTTGTGCAGCTCTATGTTTTTCTACTGTTTCTTGTATTTATGGTCAAGCAGACGTATGATATATTCTATTACGCATGCCTGCATTCCTGAAGTCAACTCCTTCCCTTCTCTTCCGCCATTTCTGCCGAAGGTAGAAGTGACTTTTTCTTTAGCCGATAAGATGTAGCTTACTAAGGATTCTTTTTATTATTTTCTACTGAAATAAATATTTTGTTAATTAGATTTGAATCTCGGGTTTTATTTTCTAAGTAAGAATGACTTCAAAAGGAGCAAAGATCCATCGACCTCCGGAGGATTGATTCCTCCCCGTTAACACCAAGCATCAAGCGGCGATTGCGAGCGAGGTTTCAGCCTGATGAATGCCATCAAGACCAAAGCTCGCAATCAGCTGCAAACCGAGCACTTGGATATAAACACTATGCAAGTATTTTTAATATTGCGGACTTGCAGCATTATAAGTGATACTGATATATAACACTTTTAATTAAGCGGTTCCATTGAATAAACATAACTTTGAGTTTCAAATAACATTTTGTTGTTGTCTTGGGTGACATCTGTGAACAGGCATGAAATTGTGCCACTCAGAGACTAAACTTTTCCGCACACACCGAAAAAAAAAATAGAGGCAACATTGCTGGGTAGGCGTGGCTAGGGGGGTCATGTGACTGGTGGAAGTGAGTGACGTCGAGTTGGCCACGCCCACCCAGGTGTTGTGGCTCCCGGTGTTTTCTTTTGTGTGGGAAACGGGTCCAAGTGGCTCTTTGAGTGCAGACCCCGGAGTGAGACAGTCAGTCAGTCAATCAATCAATCAATCAATCAATCAATCAGTCAGTCAGTCAGTCAGTGAATTAATCATTCAGTCAGAGTCAATCAATCAATCAATCAGTTACTCAGTCAGTCAATCAGACAGTCAGTCAGCCAGGTAATCAATCAGTCAGTTACTCAGTCAATCAGTTAGACAGTCAATCAATCAATTAGTCAGTCAATCAGTCAGTTAATCAGTCAGTCAATCAATGAGTCAGTGAGTTAGTCAGTCAGAGTCAATCAATTAGTGAAATCAGACAGTCGGTCAATCAGTCAGATACTCAATCAGTCAATCAATCAATCAATCAATCAATCAGTCAGTTACTCAGTCAATCAATCAGTTAAACAGTCAATCAATTAGTGAGTTAGTCAGTGAGTCAGTCAATCAATGTTAGTCAATCAGTTAGACAGTCAGTCAATCAATTAATCAATCAATCAATGATTCAATCAGTCAGGTAATCAATCAGTTACTCAGTCCATCAGTCAGACAGTCAGTCAATCAATGAGTCAGTGAGTTAGTCAGTCAGAGTCAATCAATTAGTGAAATCAGACAGTCGGTCAATCAGTCAGATACTCAATCAGTCAATCAATCAATCAATCAATCAATCAGTCAGTTACTCAGTCAATCAATCAGTTAAACAGTCAATCAATTAGTGAGTTAGTCAGTGAGTCAGTCAATCAATGTTAGTCAATCAGTTAGACAGTCAGTCAATCAATTAATCAATCAATCAATGATTCAATCAGTCAGGTAATCAATCAGTTACTCAGTCCATCAGTCAGACAGTCAGTCAATCAATGAGTCAGTGAGTTAGTCAGTCAGAGTCAGTCAGTTAGTGAAATCAGTCAGTCAATCAGTCAGATACTCAATCAGTCAATCAATCAATCAATCAATCAGTCAGTTACTCAGTCAATCAGTTAAACAGTCAATCAATTAGTGAGTTAGTGAGTCAGTCAATCAATGTTAGTCAATCAGTTAGACAGTCAGTCAATCAATTAATCAATCAATCAACGATTCAATCAGTCAGGTAATCAATCGGTCAATCAGTCAGTCATTCAGTCAATCAGTTAGACAGTCAGTCAGTCAATCAATCAATGTCAGTTAATCAGCCAATCAGCCAATCAGTTAGACAGTCAATTAGTCAGTCAGTCAGTCAGTTAATCAATCAGCCAGTCGATCATGCAACTAGCAGCCGAGTTGTGTGCGCATGCGTGCGCGCGCCAGCCCACCACTCAGAGGGCCCGGTTCCCCTTCCCCCACCCCAGTCAGGCTGCCAAGCGACAAAAATTGAGGATCACTGGGCTAGACAACCCATGATCTGTTGGGTCCTTCCTCTTTCCAGATACAATGCGTGCTTGCGCCTTTCCCCCTCCCCCTCCCCCTCCCAAGAGCACCTCAGGGGAGCCCCCTCCTCCTCCTCTTCACACACACACACACACACACACACACACACACACACACACACACACACACACACACAGCCCCCCAAGGAGTAATGCCAGTCGTTTTCTCTTCAACCATAGCGCTTTATTGGTTTCGGCTAACTCCCCAGGCGAGCCCTAGGCCTCCGTTTCAGAAAAGCTACTCCATTACCTTACTATCCTTCATTTTTAGGTTGCTCCTACCGATCCCCCGTTACTTTCGGGGACTCGAGCCTTGACTCCTTCTTCTACAAGCTGGGTAGTAGCACCGCCTAACGGCCGATTGACTACCCCCTAGTTGGTGCCACGGTTTGCTAAACTAAGAATTTGGCCACCGCCTACCCTGAACCGTAAAAATTTTTTAGCAAGGGGTTCTCTTCCCGGTGGCTGGGTGGGTGTGGCCATGGTGGGCGTGGCCTAGTCGGCCTCCTGGACCATGGTGGGGGGTGGGGGGTGCGTTTTTGCCCTCCCCAGGTTTATTTTGAGCCTCCGGGAGGGCAAAAACGGCCTCCCCACGCTCTGGAGGTTCTCTCAAGGCCGCTTCTGGTAGGCCCATTTTTCACTCTCCCCGTGCCTCCATGCGTGCGCCCTGCACTTACCTGCATCCAAAAACGAGGCGCGTGGGGGACTCTTGGGAGGGGAGGGGTGGGTGGGGCCAGCCAGGAGTGGGATTTGGGGGGGGGTTTCTCCGAACTGCACGGAATCTTACCTAGAGGGTCTCCCGAATCCCTGCGAACCCCCAGCAGCCCATCCCTGGTCACCATCCTTTATGGCTGAGGCTGCCATATTAGTGCCGAAACTTTCCCCACCCTCCCAACGCAGCGTCCTTCTCTACCAGCCTCTCTCCTGCAGCTGAGCATGGTGGGTTTCTACATTGTTCACCCCAAAAATGGTGAACAGTCTAAGCATTGGCCTCCTCAAATCCAAGGCCCTTGCCGCCAGCTTCCTGCTTGAAATTGGTCAGGGTCTCCAGGGGCCCGGGAAGCGGGGAGCAGGAGAGGAGGAGAGGGTGCACCCGGAGGAAGGGGTTGACGTTCTCCCCATCGTCCCGGTAGCCGGACAGCAAGTGGTGCCCCACATGGGCCGCCTGGTGGTGCCCCTTCAGCTCCTTCTGCTGGCTGAACACCAGGCCGCACTCGGTGCAAGGGTAGACGCGCTCCACCGTGTGGGTCAAGTGGTGAGTCCGCAGGTTCCCCTTGTACTTGAAGCTCTTCCCGCACTCCAGGCACTTGAAGGGCCGCTCGCCGGTGTGGATGCGCCGGTGCTTCATCAGGGTAGTCTTGAGGTTGAAAGTCTTGCCACACTCGCCACAGACGAAAGGCCGCTCGCCGGTGTGGATGCGCTGGTGGGTGACGAGGGTCCCCTTGCGGTTGAAGCTCTTCCCGCACTCGGTGCAGGAAAAGGGCTTCTCGCCGGTGTGGATGCGCTGGTGTTTGATCAGTTCCCCGTTGTGGCTGAAGCTCTTCCCACAATCGGTGCAGGCGAAGGGCCGCTCGCCGGTGTGGATGCGCTGGTGGCGGGTGAGGTCCCCATTCCGGCTGAAGCTCTTCCCGCAGTCGGGGCAGACGAAGGGCCGATCGCCCACGTGGATCTTCTGGTGGAGGATAAAGGTCTTCCGGGCGCAGAAGCCCTTGCCGCACTCGCCGCAGACGAAGGGCCGCTCGCCCCGGTGGATCTTTTGGTGGGTGACAAAATTGGCTTTCCGGTTGAAGCGTTTCCCGCACTCGGGGCAGGAGAAGGGCTTCTCGCCCGTGTGGATGCGCTGGTGCAGGACAAAGGTCTGCTTGGAGCAGAAGCTCTTGCCACAGACGGGACACTCGAAGGGCTTCTCTCCGGTGTGGACACGCAGGTGGCGCATCAGGTCCCCCTTCTGGCTGAAGCTCTTCCCGCACTCGGCGCAAGGGAAGGGTTTCTCCCCCGTGTGGACCCGCAGGTGGGTCACCAGGTTGCCCCGGTGCTGGAACTGCTTCCCGCAGACACTGCAGGCGAAGGGCCGCTCTGGGGCAGGACTCTTCGGGTGCCGGTGGGCTTCAGCCGCCCCAGAGATGACCACAGTCACGGTTTCCGCAGCTCCGAAAGATCCTCCAGATGCAGGCACAGGGGCCGGAATCCCAGGAGATCTCGACTGCGCCCACCGTGACGTGCTGCGTTTCCTCTTCGACAAACCCCGAGGAGGAGTTCCCTCCGCGCTCTCTCTGCACGGCTCCTGACCCATCTTTCCACGCGACAGGTTGGCACTCGGCTCCAAGTATCCAGCTAGCGGAGGAGAAAGAAGAATTAGCAGGGCGATCTAGGACAGAGTTTCTATCTCTTTTTGACTTTTTGCGCACCGGCGGGTGGAGGGGGGAGAGCGGATAGTTCCGTGGGAGTGAGTGGCAGGCACTTGTGCACACCGCTCACGCCAATGGAGGATGCGAGCGCGTGCTTGCCCGCTGCTCGCGTGAGTGGGGATGCGCACACTCGCTTTCCACTTCCACGGGCTGGTTCCGAAAGACTCAAGGTCCGGAGATTGGGGGGGGGGACCCCTGATCTTGGACAGGGGTGTCAAACTGAAGGCCTGTGTGCCGGATCCGGCCTGTGGGGGTGCTTAGATCTGGCCCGCGGGGCTGCTCTGGAAACAGCGAAGGACTGGTCCACAGTGCCTCTGCCGGCGAAAATGGAGCTCAGGAGGGCCTCTCGAGAAGGGCCGCCAGAGGCTCCATTTCCGGCTGCGACAGCCTCCTGCAAGCCCTTTGCCAGTGAAAACGGAGACCGGGGAGGCCATCGCGGCCAAAAATGGAGCCTGGGCAGGTTCCATGAAGTGGGTTGCATCCTCGGGGCCTCTATCTTAGGCACAGTGCGAGCCTCTGAACTGACGTAACAGTTACTAACGAATCATAGGCCGATCGCAAGTCCCAAACTGGGTTTCCCAGAGTGGGTCAAACTCACCCGGTGGGGCGGGCCTAGGAGGGGGGGAGCAGCCAAAGCCCGTCTCGCCCACCTCGTTGTCTTCTTCTTCTTCCTCCTCCTCCTCCGGTTCCATCTTCACAATAACATCGGGCTTGGTGTCCGCTGGGGACAGGAGGAGAGAGGCGGGTCAGCAGGGAAGGGGGAATGGGGGGCAGCAGTCTCATTGGGGAACACACCCCATATCCGGCACCCGCTGCTGTAACTCAGGCAGAGCCTTGAGGCCGGAGAAACTCACAGGAATCGGTGCCGTCCTCCCCGTCGCTGTCCTCCCCGAGACCGACGTGGTACGACGGTTCTTCCGGATCCTTCTTGATCCCTGGAACAAGACACACAATTGTGTTGTTGGGGCGTTCACCCCCTGCGCCCCAGAGATGCGGGTGCCACGCTTCCTGGAGGATGCGGAACCATGCCTGAAGCAAGCATCGGGTTCCCATATCTGGGGTCATTTGTGAAAAAAACCCTTTCGAGGAGAGGCTGGACAGCCACTGGTCAGCAACGGTATAGAGTGTCCTGGTTGAGCCGGGGGTCGGACTAGATGACCTCCAAGGTCCCTTCCAATTCCATGATTTTTTTTAAAAAAATAATAATTTTATTGAACATTTTTAAAGTTACAAACACAGAAATTTTTACAATTTCCTTCTTTTCAACGATTTCACATTGCTGGACATTTTGAATTTGACAATGTATTTTCCTCTTCAATTTTCCCTTCATTTTATACACATATTTCACATTTCTATTTGTGTACAACATATAGTAGCGTACTCCATATCTACCTTAGACTCTATTTCCCTTCTACTTTTTTTTTTATATTTCATACCACCCGATAACTCCATTGTCTTCTTTCAGGCATTATTCTCTTATCGAAAAACCAATGATATTAATTTTTCCCCTCCGTTCGGCCTTTATAATCTGTGTCGCTATAATTTCTTAAATCTTAAGTATAGTAAATAATATAAATTACACCATTACTTACATACCAATGATATTAATTTCCCCCCCTCCGTTCGGCCTTTATAATCTGTGTCGCTATAGTTTCTTAAATCTTAAGTATAGTATAGTAAATAATTATAGTAATTATAGTATAAATAAGTATAGTAAATAATATAAATTACACCATTATTTCAACCCTTCCTCTTGACTTACTTATCTTTCTATTCTCTATTGAGTGTTTTTATCCACTGTCTTTTAGTAGGATTACTTATCTTATATTGTTGAATATACATATATTTCACAATTCTGTCTGCATACAACCTATAGTAGTGTACTCTATTTCTACCTTATACTCTATTTCCCTTCTACTTTTTTATATTTCATACCACTATCTTCTTTCATGCGTTATTCTCTTATCGAAAAACCAATGATATTAATTTCCCCCCTCTGTTCGGCCTTTATAATCTGTGTCGCTATAGTTTCTTAAATCTTAAGTATAGTAAATAATATAAATGACACCATTATTTCAACCTTCTTGAACCGCCCCTTCCTCTGGATTTACTTATCTTTCTATTCTCTATTGTGTGTTTTTTATCCACTGTCTTTTAGTAGCATCACTTATCTTATATTGTTGAATATACATCTATTTCACAATTCTGTCTGCGTACAACCTATAGTAGTGTACTCTATTTCTACCTCATACTCTATTTCCCTTCTACTTTTTTATATTTCATACCACTATCTTCTTTCATGCGTTATTCTCTTATCGAAAAACCAATGATATTATTATTTTTTCCCTCCGTTCGGTCTTTATAATCTGTGTCGCTATAGTTTCTTAAATCTTAAGTATAGTAAATAATATAAATAACACCATTATTTCAACCTTCTTGAACCGCCCCTTCCTCTTGACTTACTTATCTTTCTATTCTCTATTGTGTGTTTTGTATCCACTGTCTTTTAGTAGCATCACTTATCTTGTATTGTTGAATATACATCTATTTCACAATTCTGTTTGCGTACAACCTATAGTAGTGTACTCTGTTTCTACCTTATACTCTATTTCCCTTTTACTTTGTTATATTTCATACCACTATCTTCTTTCATGCGTTATTCTCTTATCGAAAAACCAATGATATTAATTTTCCCCCCTCCGTTCGGCCTTTATAATCTGTGTCGCTATAATTTCTTAAATCTTAATTTCTTAAATCTTAAGTATAGTAAATAATATAAATGGCACCATTATTTCAACCTTCTTGAACCGCCCCTTCCTCTTGACTTACTTATCTTTCTATTCTCTATTGAGTGTTTTGTATCCACTGTCTTTTAGTAGCATCACTTATCTTGTATTGTTGAATATACATCTATTTCACAATTCTGTCTGCGTACAACCTATAGTAGTGTACTCTATTTCTACCTCATACTCTATTTCCCTTCTACTTTTTTATAGTTCATACCACTCGAAAATTCCATTATCTTCTTTCATACATTATTCTCTTATCAAAACAACAACTAATTGAGACCGTTTTTATTTCCTCCTCCATTTCCTTTCTCATTTTTTTTAGTTCTTCTTCATCTCCTTGTATATCTTGTTCCTCTTTGTACTTTTTCTCTTGTTCCTTCTTTCTTTTTTCCTGTTCTCTCCTCTCTTCTCGTTCTTCCTCTTTCTCCTCTATTTGATCTTCCCCTTTGACGCCTATTCTCCGTTTCTCCCCTACTCGCTTGCTCTCTACTTCTATTTCGACATGTGGCTCAAAAAATTATCTCGCTTTATCTAATCTAAAACTTTTTTTTTTAATCTCGCCGGGTAATCAATTCCTCCTTCTGGATTCTGTGATTCTATGCTTCCGGAAGGGTCTCCGGCTTGAAAGCAGGGGGTTGGGCTAGAAGACCAAGAAGAGAAGGGCAAGAGTCGGAAGGGACCTCGGAGGTCATTTAGTCCAACTCCCTGCTCGAGCAGGAGACCCTTCCAGAAGCATAGAATGACAAGAGTTCGAAGGGACCTCGGAGGTCTTCTAGCCCAACCCCTCGCTCGAGCAGGAGACTGTTCGTTCTCTCCTTGAAAGCCCCACCCACAACTTCTGGTGGCAAGCTGTTCCACCGGTTAACCGTTTTCGCCGTGGGGCCTTACCTGCTGTGGGGCTGATCAGCGACAACCTCCCCAGCTCGGCTGGGTCCGGCGGACACCCGATGCACAACTCCTCCTCCGGCTCTTCTTTCACTGCCACGTTGGCCTCTGGAGGGTGGGAGGGGGCCACAGTCAAGGCACGGGGGCGGCCACAGGTACGTTCCTCATTCCCCTCCCCCGAAGTCCCACCCCTGAAAGTTGGGACGCCAAGACCCAACAACACCCTGACCAAAACAAGGGAATGGGGCTTTGAGACCAGGAGGAAGCAAGGAGTGGTGAGTTAAAATATAAAATGAGGAGAGGGAGTAATAAGGCCTAAAATTAAGAGGCGTAAGGGACAATGAACCTTTTTTTGTAAGTTCAGCGATAGCGGTTAATTTGGGATAAAATTGGAAATTAAGATGGTGGCAGACCCAGGAGACAAAATTCGGTTTTGAGGAGGCAGCATTGGATTAATAACATATACCCAGAATAAAGAATTGTATGTATAGAAATGATATAAAAATAATGATCTTAGAAGAGGCACCGAGGATTTTAAAAGGAACGGAATATGTTGTCAGTCTGTTAAATATGAAAGGAATGAGGACAAGACTCACTCAGGAAAGTTTAATTAGTGTTATTATACTTTTTTTATTGACTGTTCCTGTTACATGTTGTACGCCGCCCTGAGTCCCTCGGGAGTTGGGCGGCTTATAAGAAGGAATAAATAAATAAGTAAGTAAGTAAGTAAGTAAGTAAGTAAGTAAGTAAGTAAGTAAGTAAGTAAGTAAGTAAGTAAGTAAGTAAGTAAGTAAGTAAATAAATAAATAAATAAATAAATAAATAAATAAATAAATAAATAAATAAATAAATAAATAAATAAATAAATAAAGACTTTATTGTCGGGCTTTATTTTGACAAGGATTAGTTTTCAAGGGAAAAAGATCTTATCACCTCTAGCAGTAAATTCTTATTCCGTCATGGTAGCAGAGGTCGATGGATCGAAACCATCCTCTGCTACCATGACGGAATTAGAATTTACTGCTAGAGGTGATAAGATCTTCTGTTAAATATGAAAGGAACGAGGACAAGACTCACTCAGGAAAAGCTGAACTTTTCCTACTTGGAACAACAACAGATAAATATGGGGGAAAAAACCCACTATATTTAATGATACATATCCTGACTGCAACGAGGATAGCTTCCCACAGAGGAAGAAATTCTAGATAAGATACTAACATGTGCTGAGATGGACAGACTTAACGCGAGAATTGAAAGATAAATCAGAGACAGCATATTCTGAAACCTGGAACAAACGATATGATTGGTGGGGAAAGAGGAAAGCCAAGATTAAGTGTTAGCGGTAAGATTGGAAAGATTTAGAAATTGTACTAAAATTAGATTCTATATGATAATAAAAAGTAAATGGAAAAAGGTAAAAAGATCTGTGGTCTGCCCACGTGTGAATGAGGATAATGTTTTTTTAAAACTTTTTATAATTGGTTTTAATTAGTGTTATTATACTTTTTATATTGACTGTTCCTCTTATATGTTGTACGCCGCCCTGAGTCCCTCGGGAGTTGGGCGACTTATAAGAAGGAATGAATGAATAGATAGATATGTAGGTAGGTAGGTAGGTAGGTAGGTAGGTAGGTAGGTAGGTAGGTAGGTAGGTAGGTAGATAGATAGATAGATAGATAGATAGATAGATAGATAGATAGATAATAAATAAATAAATAAATAAATAAATAAATAAATAAATAAATAAATAAATAAATAAATAAATAAATAAGACTATCTTGTCGGGCTTTATTTTGACAAGGATTAGTTTTCAAGGGAAAAAGATCTTATCACCTCTAGCAGTAAATTCTTATTCCGTCATGGTAGCAGAGGATGGTTTCGATCCATCGACCTCTGCTACCATGACGGAATAAGAATTTACTGCTAGAGGTGATAAGATCTTTTTCCCTTGAAAACTAATCCTTGTCAAAATAAAGCCCGACAATAAAGTCTTAAGTAATAAAATATTTATTTCAGTAGAAAAGAATATAAAACCTACAATCCTAATGGCTACATTTTTGCAATCTAAGAAACACGTCCTCCCTCATCAGAGGACAGCCAGCAGAAGAAAAGGAATGCAATGGAATGTTACACATGCGCAGATCACTCATCACGTGTCTGCTTTGCTAGGAATGTATGAATACCATAGAGTCACAGCTGACAATCAAAATTCACATCGTGACAATAAATAAACAAACAAACAAACAAACAAACAAACAAACAAATAAATAGTATGATCAAATGTAAATATGTAAACTGGATAATCCGTCAAGTACCTTGCTTTTAATTATTTTGGTCTTTGTTTGTTTAGCTGTTTATATGTTTTCTTTTTAACTGTATTATAAATAAAAAACTTTTTTTAAAAAAAGACTCACTCGGAAAGGAGAAGAGGGAGAAAAGAGGAAGTAGAAAGGTGAAGGGAGAAGAGAAGGAGTGGAGGGAAGTAGGAAAGGGGAGAGAAGGAGTAAGAAGATAGAAGGAGGAGATGGAGATAGAGGGAGGGGAGTGTGAAGAGATGAAAACAGACGGATGAACAGGAGTATCAAAAAGGTGCAGAATAGAATATAGATTGATGATTGATGATTGATGGGATGAAATGTTTCATTATGCACATTATTGATATATTGCAAGGTATATGTATGGATATATGTATGGAAATTGTGGAGAAAAAATAAAAATTTAAAAAAAAACCAAAAAAATGGAGGAAGAAGTCTCAACCCGCCCCCTCTGGGCAGACAGACGGGACCCAGGGCTGAAATGCTATCGGTTTGTTCCGGTCGAGGCATACCGGTAGCAGCGGCCGCCGGTGCTCCGGAGAACCGGTAGTGGTGACAGCGCGAGGCTCCGCCCGGACGTAGCCATTTTCTTTTCTTTTTTTTTTGTTTAACCCTCCGTGCATGCGCCGCGGGTGAAAAAGCGCGCGAGAGAGCGGAAGCGAGAGTGAAAAAGCGCGCGAGAGAGCGGAAGCGAGGGTGAAAAAGAGCGCGAGAGAGCGGAAGGGAGGGTGAAAAACTGAGAGAGAGAGCGGAAGCGAGGGTGAAAAAGCGCGTGAGAGAGCGGAAGCGAGGGTGAAACAGCGCGCGAGAGAGCGGAAGCGAGGGTGAAAAAGCGCGCGAGAGAGCGGAAGCGGGGGTGAAAAAGCGCGCGAGAGAGCGGAAGCGAGGGTGAAAAAGCGCGCGAGAGAGCGGAAGCGAGAGTGAAAAAGCGGCGAGAGAGCGGAAGCGAGGGTGAAAAAGCGCGCGAGAGAGCGGAAGCGAGGGTGAAAAATTTTATTTATTTATTTATTTATTTATTTTGTTATTCTTATATGCCGCCCAACTCCCGAAGGACTCAGGGCGGCGTACAACAGGAAAAAAAATACAAGAATAATCAAAATGCAAGTGATTAAAAAACAAATACAAATTATTAAAAACAATATTAAAACAGCAACATTCATTCGATATCATACATACTTGGGGGGTGATCTCAGGTGGATTAAGCTATCCCCCCCACCTGCAGGAAAAGCCATGTTTTAACGGCTTTTCGGAAGGCCAGCAGAGTGGGGATGGTTCGGGTCTCTGGGGGAAGTTGGTTCCAGAGCACGGGGCCAGCCACAGAGAAGGCTCTCCCCCTAGGGCCCGCCAGCCGGCATTGTTTGGCCGACGGGACCTGGAGGAGGCCAACTCTGTGGGCCCTAACCGGTCGGAGGGAAGTATGAGGCAGAATGCGGTCCCGAAGATATCCTGGTCCTAAGCCATGAAGGGCTTTAAAGATGGTGATCAACACCTTGAATTGGACCCGGAGACCGATGGGCAACCAATGCAGCTGGCGGAGTATTGGTGTCACGTGGGTGTACCTTGGCACACCCACCACAGCACGCGCAGCCGCATTTTGTACCAGCTGAAGTCTCCGGATACTCTTCAAGGGTAGCCCCATGTAGAGCGCATTGCAGTAGTCCAAACGCGAGGTGACAAGGGCATGAGTGACCGTGAGTAGAGCCTCCTTCTCCAAGTATGGCCGCAACTGGTGCACCAGGCGAACCTGTGCAAAGGCCCCCCTAGCCACAGCAGAAAGATGGTGATCCAATTTTAGCTGTGGATCTAGGAGGACCCCCAAGTTGCGGACCTGGTCTGAGGGAGTCAGTTTCGCACCCTCAAAGACCAAGGAGGGACAGTTGTCATGGTCCTTAGGAGGCATTATCCACAGCCACTCAGTCTTGTCGGGATTGAGTCTGAGTCTGTTCCTCCCCATCCAGATCTTAACGTCGTTCAGGCAGCGGCACATTACATCAACTGCCTCCCTGAAGTCAGACGGGGTGGTGATGTACAGCTGGGTGTCGTCAGCGTACTGATGGAAACACACCCCATGTCTGCGAATGATCTCACCCAACGGTTTCATGTAGATATTAAACAGGATGGGCGAGAGAACCGACCCCTGAGGCACCCCACATGATAGGGGCCTAGGGGACGATCTCTGCCCACCTGCCAACACCGACTGCATCCGATCGGCGAGATAAGAGGAGAACCACCGCAAAACGGTGCCTCCCACTCCTAACTCGCCGAGCCGATGCAGAAGGATACCATGGTCGATGGTATCGAAAGCCGCTGAGAGGTCAAGTAGCACCAGGATGGAGGAATTTCCTCCATCCCGGGCTTGCCAGAGATCATCCATCAGGGCAACCAAGGCAGTTTCTGTACTGTAGCCGCGCCTGAAGCCCGACTGGTAAGGATCTAGATGGTCTGTTTCATCCAGGAGCTGCAGAAGCTGAGTCACCACCACCTTCTCCACAAAAGCGCGAGAGACAGCGGAAGCGAGGGTGAAAATGCGCGCGAGAGAGCGGAAGCGAGGGTGAAAAAGCGCGCGAGAGAGCGGAAGCGAGGGTGAAAAAGCGCGCGCGAGAGCGGAAGCGAGGGTGAAAAAGCGCGAGAGACAGCGGAAGCGAGGGTGAAAATGTGCGCGAGAGAGCGGAAGCGAGGGTGAAAAAGCGCGCGAGAGAGCGGAAGCGAGGGTGAAAAAGCGCGAGACAGAGGAGAAAAAAGAATAGAGGAAAAAGAAAAAAAACAGAGCAAGAAAGAACTACAGGAAGGATATTAAGGGAAACTGGAACAACAAGGAAATCAGTGATCTGTGTGTGCTTCTGGTTTTGATTTTTCGCAACAAATTTTAATACCCCTCTGGTGGTCGCTCACCTGCATTGGCGAGGTTGGGTCTTACCCAACGGGTCGCCATCTTGTCACAGCGGCCAGGGGTGTGTCCTGCTTCTCTTCTCCGGCCGAGGAGGTCACATCAGCGGGTCCTGTCCAGGCAGGGGGAGATGATGTCATAAGTGAAGGAGGATGAACCCCCCCGAGCCGAGAAGAGGGTCCCCCATCGCTTCCGTACCTACAGACGTTTCACGACCCAACTAGGTAACGTCATCAGCGCTAGAAGGGACGTTTATGCAGGGCGGGACGTTAGAGGGAATCGAATACGCGCAGCTCCGAGTTCAACTGGGGAGGTTCCAGATGCTCCCATTACAGGCTACCGGCAGTCCTCGAACTTACGACGGTTCATCGCGTGACCGTCCGAGGCGATAAACGGACTTAACGACCGTTTTTTTCATACTTAGGACCGTCGGCAGCATTTCTCCTATGTCCCGGGATCGAAATTCAGACCCTTTGGCAAACTGACTCACATTTATGACGGTCACAGTGTCCCCGGGCTCCCTTTTTACGAACCGCTGATAAGCGAAGTCAAGGGGGAAGCCAGATTCGCTTAGCGACCGGGGCGACTCGCTTAACAATGGCAGGGATTCGCTTAACAACGGTGGCAAGAAAGGTCGTCGAATGGGGCAAAATGTACTTCACAGATGTCTCACTTAGCAACCAAAATGAATGGTGTGGATAACTCCAAAGTTGCTTCCTAGATACCCCTTCCTTCCCCCCTCAATCAATCAATCAATCAATCAATCACCATAGAGCTGGAATGGACCTTAGAGGTCATCTATTCCAACCCCCTGCTCCGGCAGGAGACCCTTACAGAATCACAGAGTTGGAAGGGACATTGGAGGTCATCTAGTCCAACCCCCTGCCAAAGCAGGAGACCCTTACAGAATCACAGAGTTGGAAGGGACCTTGGAGGTCATCTAGTCCAACCCCCTGCCCAAGCAGGAGACCCTTACAGTATCAGAGTTGGAAGGGACTTAGAGGTCATCTAGTCCAACCCCCTGTCCAGGCAGGAGACCCTTACAGAATCACAGAGTTGGAAGGGACCTTGGAGGTCATCTACTCCAACCCCCTGCTCAGGCAGGAGACCCTTACAGTATCACAGAGTTGGAAGGGACCTTAGAGGTCATCTACTCCAACTCCCTGCTCAGGCAGGAGACCCTTACAGAATCACAGAGTTGGAAGGGACATTGGAGGTCATCTAGTCCAACCCCCTGCCCAAGCAGGAGACCCTTACAGAATCACAGAGTTGGAAGGGACCTTGGAGGTCATCTAGTCCAACCCCCTGCCCAAGCAGGAGACCCTTACAGTATCAGAGTTGGAAGGGACTTAGAGGTCATCTAGTCCAACTCCCTGTCCAGGCAGGAGACCCTTACAGAATCACAGAGTTGGAAGGGACCTTGGAGGTCATCTACTCCAACCCCCTGCTCAGGCAGGAGACCCTTACAGTATCACAGAGTTGGAAGGGACCTTAGAGGTAATCTAGTCCAACCCCTTGCCCAGGCAGCAGACCCTTACAGTATCACAGAGTTGGAAGGGACCTTAGAGGTCATCTACTCCAACCCCCTGCTCAGGCAGGAGATCCTTACAGAATCACAGAGTTGGAAGGGACCTTGGAGGTCATCTAGTCCAACCCCCTGCCCAAGCAGGAGATCCTATCCCATTCCAGAAAAATGGCTGTCCGGTCTCCTCTTAAAGACCTCCAGTGTTGGAGCGCCCGCAACTTCCTGGTGGCAAGCAGTTCCACCGGTTCATTCTCCTCCCTGTTAGGAAATTCCTCCTTCATTTCCAGGGTTGCTTCTCTCCTAGATGGACTTTCCATCCGTCGCTTCTCCCCCGCCCAACCCAAAGAAGAGCCCACCGCCCCACAAAAGCTTCGAGGGTGAGTGGGTGGGGTGGAGGGGAGATCCGCAGCTCGGGGTCTCCCTTCCCGGGTGGGTGGGGATTCAGACCCCCGAGATCTCCGAGCCATAACCCCCACCCCTACCCCCTTCGGGGAGACCCCCTTCCCCTCTTTTCCCCTCTCCGCGCGGGATGGGTGGTAAGGAGGAAAGGTAAGGGAAGAAGGAGGAAAGGAAAGGGAAGAAAAGAAAAGAAAGAAAAGGAGGAAGAGGGAAAGGAAGGAAAGGAAAGAAGGAAAGGGAAGGGAGAAGGAAAGGAAAGGAGGAAAGGTACGGGAAGAAGGAAAGGAAAGAAGGAGGAAAGGAAAGGAAAGGAAAGGAAAGGAAAGAAGGAAAGGATGAAAGGATGAAAGGTAAGGAAAGAAGGAAAGGAAAGAAGGAGGAAGGGAAAGGAAAGGAAAGGAAAGAAGGAAAGGAAAGGAGGAAGAGGGAAAGGAAAGGAAAGGAAAGGAAAAGAAAGGGAAGAAGGGAAGGGAAGGGAAGAAGGAAAGGAAAGAAGGAGGAAAAGAAAGGAGGAAAGGAAAGGGAAGGGAAGGGAAGAAGGAAAGGAAAGGATGAAAGGTAAGGAAAGAAGGAAAGGAAAGAAGGAGGAAAGGAAAGGAAAGAAGGAAAGGATGAAAGGTAAGGAAAGAAGGAAAGGAAAGAAGGAGGAAGGGAAGAAGGAAAGGAAAGGATGAAAGGTAAGGAAAGAAGGAAAGGAAAGAAGGAGGAAGGGAAAGGAAAGAAAAGGAAAGAAGGAAAGGAAAGGAGGAGGAAGGGAAAGGAAAGGAAAGGAGGAAAGGAGGAAAGGAAAGGAGGAAAGGAAAGAAGGAGGAAAAGAAAGGAGGAAAGGAAAGGGAAGGGAAGGGAAGAAGGAAAGGAAAGGATGAAAGGTAAGGAAAGAAGGAAAGGAAAGAAGGAGGAAGGGAAAGGAAAGAAAAGGAAAGGAGGAAAGGAAAGGAGGAGGAAGGGAAAGGAAAGGAAAGGAGGAAAGGAAAGGAAAGGAAAGGAGGAAAGGAAAGGAGGAGGAAGGGAAAGGAAAGGAAAGGAGGAAAGGAGGAAAGGAAAGAAGGAAAGGAAAGGAGGAAAGGAGGAAAGGGAAGGGAATGGAGGAAGGGAGGGAGGAAGGATGGATAGATGAGAGAGAGAGAGAGAGAGAGAGAGAGAGAGAGAGAGAGAGAGATGATAGACAGACAGACAGACAATCCTCGGAGGGAAGGAGGAAAGGAGGGAAGGGAAGGGAAGGAGAGGTCGAAAGCCGGTGGGGGTGGGGTTGGGGACACCCAACTCAAAAGAGAGGGGGTCCGGGACGGGGTGGGTGGGGGGGGGCATGGGGAGGAGGTGGGCGTCGTCGTATTTGGGGAAGGGGGGGTCTCCCCTTCCAACAGGCTCCGAGGGAGCTGTCCAACAGCCAGCTATTGGGAGGGTCTTCAGAGGGCCCCCCCCACCCCCCACCCCAAAGGAGCCTTTTTCCCCCCCCTCCCCTTACCTGGCCGCGATGGGGTGTGTGGGGAGGGGGCTGCGATGCCACCTGGGGGAAAAAACCACACCTGGGCGCCCGGAGAAGGGGCGTTCTCCCCGCCCCGCCAGCCGCCTTTGTTGGGGAGGGGAGGGGAGGGAGGACTACGACTCCCAGCAGCCCCCGCGGCGCTCCGCCCACCCCCCCCCCCCAACCCCCCTGGCCGAGCACACACAGACACACACCCCCTCCCCTCCTTTTCCTTCCCCTCCCCTCCCCCGGCTTGGGCATCGCCCAGGGTCGTCTCCGACAGCAGCAGCTCCGCCCGGCGGCCGCCCGAGAGAAAGCGGGGCTGCCGCTTGTTTCTTCCCACCCCCCTCCCCAATATATATTGGGGTCTTCTCCGCTCTTTGTCTACCCCTCGCCGGGAGAACCAGGGAAGGGAAGGAAGGGGAGGGAGGAAGGGAAAGAAGGAAGAAGGGAAAGAGGAAAGAAAGAAAGAAAGAAAGAAAGAAGGAAGGGGAGGGAGGGAGGGAGGGAAAAAAGGAAGAAGGAACAAGGGAAAGAGGAAGGAAAGAAAGAAAGAAGGAAGGAAGGAAGGAAGGAAGGAAGGAAGGAAGGAAGGAAGGAAGGTCAACCTTGAGCTGGTGAGATTTGAACTCAAATGATCATAGTCAGCTAAAGTAGCCTGCAGTACTGCACTCTAACCACTGCGCCACCTTGGCTCAGACACCCACCCACCCACACACCCACACACCCCTAGGGAAAAAAAGAGGTGATATATATATATATATATATATATATATATATATATATATATATATATATATATATATATATATATATATATATATATATATATATATATATATATATATATATATATATATATATATATATATATATATATATATATATATATATATATATATATATATATATACATACATACATACATACTGTATATACTGTATATACTGTATATATATATATACATACATACATACATATATATATATATATATATATATATATATATATATATATATATACATACATATATATATATATATATATATATATACACATACATACATACATACTGTATATACTGTATATACATATACATATACATATACATATACATATACATATACATATACATATACATATACATATACATATATATATATATATATATATATATATATATATATATATATATATATACTGTATGTATATATATAATTTGTGTATATATGTATATACATATATACATATATACATATATACATACATATACATATACATATACATATATACATATATACATATATACATACATACATACATACATACATACATACATACATACATACATACATACATACACCGGTATATACTGTATATATATTGCTATTCTAGTGCTGTCTCCTTTACTACCGAATTTTGTCACCTGGGTCTTTCACCTTTGATTCTCCATTTTTCTTCCAGTTTAATCCATCTTACTCAACTTCTATGCGTATTCATTCTCCATCCAATCATAAAACTTCAGCCATACATGATAATATTCTGACTCTTCCTTATCTTTCGTGTTCATTGTCAATCTATTCATCTCCGCACAGTCCAATATTTTCTTGATTACCTCTCCTTCGGAAGGGGGACTTTTATTGCTTTCCAATTTTGTGCAAATGCAATCCTAGCTGCCGTAATTATATGAATGATTAAATATGTATCTTCCTTCGTAGATTTCTCTGGTAAATATACCCAACAGGAATATCTCTGGCTCGCCACATTCTTAAGGGGGGTGGGAAGGAGCAAATAGATAGTGAGGATTGTTTTGGCTAGGTCGTTTTCTTTTTCCGGCGGCTGCTCCCGGTGAGAACGGAAGGTGGAGTTTGAAGACACCGAGCAATGTCGATTGAGTGTTTATTGGAGAATGTGACTGTCGAGGGCTGTTTCTCTCTAACGTACAATATATTAGGTGGTGTAATTCCGGTTTGTGTCGGATCCGGAATGACAAGAGACTTTTGCCAATTGGATGCTTCCCTAAATAAAAGGAATAAATCAATAAATGGGTTTCATTGCTTGGAAATCTGACGGTCTACTCTTGGGAAAAAAATGAAGGAACCAGGACGGGGGGGGGGGTTTCCTCCCGGTTCGGACCGGATCGCCCGAACTGGTAGCGACCCTCTGGTGACCTCACTGTCGGTGCCGTTCCGTGCGCGCCGCCATCTTTTTGGGGGGGATTTTGTGCACATTTTTAACCTTCCGCGGCTCGAAAAAGGGCCCGCCCACCTGCCCGCGGGTGAATTCTCTTTATTTCTTCGCCCGAAGCACAGCTGATTAGCTCCTCAGCTGTGTTTCGGGCTCATTCCTGCTTCTGAGCATGCGCGGAAGCCAAATCGCACAAGGGGACCAATGTTCCCTCTAAGCTGCGCAGCCAAGCACGTAACGAGAGAACGGCGCGCGGCAGTTTCCAACTGCCGCGCGCTGTTTTCTAATATCAGAGGCTGCGCGACTGCGCACCCGCGCCCATGACTAGAGAACGGCGCACAGCAGTTTCCAATTGCCGTGCGCCGTTTTCTAATATCAGGGGCTGCACGACTGCGCACCCGCGCCCATGACTAGAGAACGGCGCACAGCAGTTTCCAATTGCCGCGCGCCGTTTTCTAACGTTAGAGGGACCATTGAAGGGGACGCGCGCGAAACGTCGCGATGCGAACCGGTGGCGAAGGTAAGTGAAACCCACCCCTGAACCAGGAGAATGCTTTGCTAATTAAACTAAGTGGGACGGGTAACACACTCTGCCCCGCACGCCCCCCCATGGGGGCCCTGTGTTTCGGCCATCCAGCCCGAGAGAGAGAGCGAGACAAGAGCTAAAATTTCAAAAATTGCAACTTTTATTAATCGGGTGTGCAAGGAGGAGAGTTGGCTGGTGTGAAAAGCGACAAAGGGAGCGATCCGAGTTCGGGAAGCGCTGAGGCCGCCTTTGGTCGCCGGGAAGAGCCAAAGAGCTGGGGTGTGAGGGGGGTGGTTCTCTCTGCGCCCCTTAGGCGGGGTTCTGCTCTTTGCCCGGCTCTTCAGACGCATCTGCGTCCTCCATGGCCATGTAGTCCTGCCAGCCCCCCTGTGAGAAAAAAAAACACGAACCCAGCTTACAACGGCTTTCCCAGGACTGGTCAGTGGCCATTAAAACACTCCCCCACCCCCCCGCCGTTCACTCCAAACCAGAGGGAACGTACCCCCCCAGAGGAAGATAAGTGTTTTCGACATACAACCCACCCTCGAGCCCACCATTTCTTTCTTTCCAGGCATTTAGCTCCCGTTTTATGACCTTTCTGCGCCCCGGGTCATTAAGTGAATCCCCACCGCTTTCAGAAGTCCATCAACCCTATTGTGGAGTGAATCCGGCTTCTCCCCTCCCCCTCCCACGGACTTTGCTTGCAAAAGGGGATGGCGCGACCTTGGGATGCAGCAAGTGTGTGAACCGCTCGCCCGGCGTCTGACATTCGATGGCGGGACCACGGGGGGTACAACAAAGGTGGTTCACGGTTTCAGTGTCGCCGTCACTTCGAACGGTCCCTCGAACGAACTCTTGTGAGTTTAGGACGGATCTGTACTAGCTCTTCTTCGACGCCGATCAATGCAGTGGGAACTTTTCTAGAGTACCGGGAGCGACTACAGCCAGGGACCCCAGGCGGGTGCAACCCTCTCCCCCCCATGATGGATCCCTGGAGATGGGAGGCCTGCCCTCCAGAGTGCCCGACCCAGCCCTGTTCACCAGGGCCGGGAGACATTGCACCATTCCGTCGACCTACCCAGCAGGAGCAGCACAGGCGACGAACGCCGTATCCGAAGCAGAAGACAGCGATGGCTAGAGCGACACTGTGCAGGACCAACAGGAGGATATGGATGGAGCTCCACATGACCTGGGGAGGGAGGGAGGGAGGCTCCAATCAGAAGGAGTGAGGGGCAAGAGGTTGCCCACGTGCACTCATGCCCGGTCCGCCAGAGTCCACCGGCACTGGCTCCTGTGCTCTGTCTCCACAGCTGGGACTCAGCCAGAGTCTTCAGTGGGGAGTCAGGAGGAGGGAGCGGGAGGGGGGAACCCCCCCCCCCTGTGACGACGAATAGGCACCTCTTCCCAGTGGCCCAGCACCTGAAGCCCCCTGACGACAGGTGAGCCCTCCCGGCCCCTCAATCCTGACATTCAGGACCGCCCGACAGAAGGAGGAGCGTACTTTGAAGGTCCCATCCTGGGATTGCCGTCTCCTACGGGGCGGCGCTGCCCGCCTCCCTCTCTGGGGAAGACACACTCACCACGAGCGACCAGAGTGCCTCCTGGCACTGCGTGGCCCGCTCTTGGTCCCTCTGGTTGTCATATGGAGGACTGGTTGTCGGCTCCCATGGCTGGTAGCTCCGGTACTCCACTCTGTGCTTGCAGAGGGTCTCAACGAAGTCGGGCTGGTAAGTCGGTGACGGGAAATCTGTCAAACCCACGGTGAAGGCCATCGAGCCTGCCAAGACGCTGCCCAGGTTGAGCAACGTGGCCAGGTGGACCTAAGAGGCGAGAAAGGGCACAGCTGAGAACGGGCACCGGGTCCTTGCGACGGGTCAGGAATGGAAACGCGCCCCCTCCCTTCCCACTTACCCAGTTTCCGCCGTGTCGTGCGCCTATCACGGAGAAGGAGCCGGAGAGAATGAACTGCAGAGGGAGGGAGGGAAGCAGACAGGTGAGGGGGGGTGTCTATCTGGGCCTCCTGCCCGCCTACCAGCAGGAAGCAAACCCCTGACCCATAGGACTGGACCCCCCCCCCCCACACACCTTGGGCACCGGACTGACTCTTAGAGATGTCTGCAAGGCAGCAATCCAGCCGCCCTCAATTGGACCGCCGTGTCGCTGTGCCGTCTTTCTTCCATCCCGCCAATCCTCCCCTGCAGGTTCTTGGGGGGGGCAGCTGAGACCCAGGAAGTTCCTCCCCCCCGTTCCTTCCACCCCCCTGCCCCAGTGCTCACCAGGCCGCCTGACCAGAAAGGGACTCCGTTATAGACTGCCCGCTTGTAGTAGTAGTCTAGGCCACTGTTTGGCATGGTCAGTGCCACGCCAATGCCAATGCAGACAACGCCAAGCAGGATCTGGGCTCCCTGTGGGGGAGAGGGGAGAGCACAGGTAACCCCAGCACAAGAGGACCGGGGTGGGGTTACCATGGGAGGGCAAAACCAGGAGAGGTTAGCTGGAGACCTGACTGGACCCGGTGCCCGTTCTGTTTGTGTGCCGGACCCAAGAGAGAGGAACGATCCCTCGGCTGCTTCCCGAATCGGCTCAGGGTGCAAAGCCCCAAAGCGGATGAATGCGCCAGGATCGGGGTTCAGGATCGCCGAAGTGGTCTTAGGTGGGCACGGCGGTTCAGCCCCCGGCCGTTCGGCTTAGTTGAGAACCCGGCCGTTTAATGAGAACCCAACTCGGAGCTGCCTTTGCTCTGAGGCTTGGGGGAAGGAGGGGGTCATGACTCAGGTGGAGAGGCGCCTCTGAGCCTCTACAGAGTTCTTGCCTCTCGCATGCTTTGATAAAAGAACAAAAAAAAAAAAACAACCCCCCGCAACTGCTTTTGTTTGTACTCGGAAACATTTCTGGACTTTCTGCTCGTGGTGGTGGGGAAAAAAAAAAAGAAAACCGAGTTTGGGTTTCCCGATGAACTTTGTTGATCTAGAAATGGCCAATTTATGCAAAAAGGTAAAAAGTGAAGGTTTTGATGTTACGATTTTACAGGGAGTCCTCAACTTACGACCGCAAGCGAGTCATTTTTACAACGGTCATTCAGCGAGTCCCGTTGAGTTAGAAAGGCGGAAGAGAGATATTGAAGACACTTAGAAACTGTCACGATGTGAATATTGTCAGTTTGTGCATCTCTATGTTTTCTACTGTTTTCTTATATTTATGGTCAAGCAGACGTATGATATATTCTACTACGCATGTCTGCATTCCAGAGGTTTCCTCCTTCTTCTTTCTCTTCGCCATTTCTACCAAGGTAGAAGTGATTTATTCCTTAGCCGATAAAATGTAGCTTAATAAGCTTAATAAGGATTCTTTTTATTACTTTTCTACTGAAATAAATATTTTGTGAATTAGATTTGAATCTCGGTTTTATTTTCTAAGTAAGTATGTTTTCAAAAGGGAAGCAACGATCCATCGACTTCCGGGGGATCTCCCCCTGCTAACAGAAACTATGGAATTAAAAGAAGAAGAAGAAGAAAATGATGAGTAAAGATACTAATTGAGGAGAGGGAAGAAAACGGCCTAAAATTAAGAGGTATAAGAGATAACGAACATTCTTGGAAGTTAAGCCATAGCGATGAATTTGGAAGAAAGTGGAGAATTAGTGGTGGTAGACCCAGGCGACAAAAATAGGAGGAAGGAGGCAGCATTAGAACAATAGTAGATACACCTGGTAGAATGTATTAAATATATAAGCATAGATAAAGGGAAAGATGTAAGTTTAAGAAATAGCTCCGACGTTGGAATGAAGTGAGGGTTTTTGAATTACTACTCGGCTAACTATAGAACGGATTAAGATTAGACGTACTCAGGGAAGGATCAGAGGGAGGAAGAGGAAGTAGAAAGGAAGGGGGGGAGAGAGAGAGAGGAGGGAAGGAGGAAAGAGGGAGAGAGGGAGGAAGAAGGGAGAGAGGGAGATAGAGGGAGGGGAGTAGTGTGAAATATAGAAGGTAAGCAGACGGGAGATAAAAGTATAAAAGGCGCAACCAAGGAGATATGTCTATGATATTTTGGATAGAAATATCTCACTGTAGATGTTTTGATGATACGGTATATGTATATATATATGTGCATGTTTGGTGAAAAAAAAATTAAAAAAAAACTAAAAAAACTTTAAAAAAAACCTTTAAAAAACTTTAAAAAAACTAAAAAAAAACTAGAAAAAACTAGAAAAAACTAAAAAAAACTTTTCCCGGTGCCGTTAGACACATCGAACGGTCGCGAAACGAAAGCGTTGTAAGTGTGAGGACCTGCCTGTCTTTTCGCCGAGTCGGAAATCAAAGCCTCTTCTCTCTCTTTTTTTTTCTCTCTCTCTCTCTCTTCTTTTCGACACTCTGCCCTTCCCTTTTCCCCCCTGTTATTTGGGTGTGCGTGTTGTAGACTAGAAACCTAATCCAACCGGTATTGCGGTTTACGACAAAAGAGCCGATTGGGTCCCGCTGGGCTCGGCTAGGTAAGACACCCGCCCCCCCCCGTCCGATCCCCCCCTCCCCAGGCCTGCAACCACCACCACCCTGCCCCAAATCTTACCCCCAAGACCTTCTGCTCCCCCCCGCGTCGGCGGCGGGAGGGGGGGCTGACTGTGGCATCCTTGGCGCTGGCCGCTCTGTGGCGAATCAGAGACGCCGCACCTTTGCACAGGTAAGCCATCCCGGACTCCTGGCGGAGGGTGATGTTAACCACGGTGCCCCCGGAGCTCCCCAGGGCCACCTCGGTCCCATCGATCTTCACCGCGGTGCCCGCCATGGCTCCTTCCTGACAAGTCGGTGGGCCAGAAAACTGGCAGCTGGCGGGGGGGGGGGAAAGGCGAAAGAGTGAGAGCTAAGGTAGAAAACCCCGCAGGCGGGAGGTGGGGGATGAAACAGGGGTGGGGCAGGGTCTCCTGCTTGAGCAGGGGGCTGGACTAGAAGACCTCAAGGTCCCCTTCCGGCTCGATTTTTATTCTGATTCCCACCCTCCCTCTTTTCCTTCCTTCCTTTCTTCCTCCCTCTTTTCCTTCCTCCCTCCCTTCCTCTTTTCCTTCCTTCCTTCCTTTCTTCCTCCCTCTTTTCCTCCCTCTCTTCCTTGCGTCCCTCTTTTCCTTCCTTCCTTCCTTCCTCCCTTCCTCCCTCTTTTCCTTCCTCTTCCTTGCCTCCCTCTTTTCCTTTCTTCCTTCCTCCCTTCCTCTTTTCCTTCCTTCCTTCCTTCCTCCCTCCCTCCCTCTTTTCCTCCCTCTCTTCCTTCCTTGCCTCTTTTCCTTCCTTCCTTTCTTCCTCCCTTCCTCCCTCTTTTCCTTCCTTCCTCCCTCCCTCCCTTTTTTCCTTCCTTCCTTCCTTCCTTCCTTCCTTCCTTCCTTCCTTCCTTCCTTCCTTCCTTCCTTCCTACCTCCCTCTTTTCCTTCCTTCCTTCCTCCCTTCCTTCCTTGCCTCTTTTCCTTCCTTCTGGCCTCCCTCTTTTCCTTCCTCCCTCCCTTCCTCTTTTCCTTCCTTCCTTCCTCCCTCCCGCTTTTCCTTCCTCCCTTGCCTCTTTTCCTTCCTTCCTTTCTTCCTCCCTCTTTTCCTTCCTTCCTTTCTTCCTCCCTCTTTTCCTTCTTTCCTTCCTCCCTTCCTCCCGTTTTTCCTCCCTCCCTCCCTTCCTCCCTTCCTTCCTCCCTCCCTCTTTTCCTTCCTTCCGACCTCCCTGCCTCCCTCTTTTCCTTCCTCCCTCCCTTCCTCTTTTCCTCCCTTCCTTTCTTCCTCTCTTCCTCCCTCTTTTCCTTCCCCTCTTCCTTCCTTACCTCTTTTCCTCCCTTCCTTTCTTCCTCCCTTCCTCCCTCTTTTCCTTCCTTCCTTTCTTCCTCCCTTTTTCTTCTTTCCTTCCTACCTCCCTGCCTCCCTCTTTTCCTTCCTCCCTCCCTTCCTCTTTTCCTCCCTCCCTTTCTTCCTCCCTTCCTCCCTCTTTTCCTTCCTCTCTTCCTTGCCTCCCTTTTCCTCCCTCCCTCCCTTCCTCTTTTCCTCCCTTCCTTTCTTCCTCCCTTCCTCCCTCTTTTCCTCCCTCCCTCCCTTCCTCCCTTCCTCTCTTCCTCTCTTCCTCCCTTCCTCCCTCTTTTCCTTCCTCTCTTCCTTGCCTCCCTCTTTTCCTCCCTCCCTCCCTTCCTCTTTTCCTCCCTTCCTTTCTTCCTCCCTTCCTCCCTCTTTTCCTCCCTCCCTCCCTTCCTCTTTTCCTCCCTTCCTTTCTTCCTCCCTTCCTCCCTCTTTTCCTTCCTCTCTTCCTTGCCTCCCTCTTTTCCTTCCTCCCTTCCTTCCTTGCCTCTTTTCCTTCCTTCCTTCCTCCCTCTTTTCCTTCCTTCCTTTCTTCCTCCCTCTTTTCCTTCTTTCCTTCCTACCTCCCTGCCTCCCTCTTTTCCTTCCTTCCTTCCTCCCTTTCTTCCTTCCTTCCTTCCTACCTCCCTCTTTTCCTTTCTTCCTCCCTCCCTTCCTTGCCTCTTTTCCTTCCTTCCTTCCTTTCTTCCTCCCTCCCTCCCTTCCTTCCTTTCTTCCTCCCTTTCTTCCTCCCTCCCTCGCCTCTTTTCCTTCCTTCCTTCCTTCCTTCCTTCCTCCTTCCCTCTTTTCCTCCCTCCCTCGTCTGAAACAGTCTGGGGTCTCCTGCTCGAGCCGGGGGGCGGGGGGGGCGGACTAGAAGACCTCCAGGGTCCCCCCCCTTCCCCCTCCATCCCGATCCCTCCCCGGGAGAGCTACTTAGCCCCCCACCCCCACTCCCACGCGCGGGCAGGTGGAGGGACCCACTCACCGGCGCTGCCGTTGGGGGGGGATAGAGGCAAAAGAGGAAGGGGCGCGGAACTCGCAGCACAAACACACACTACACACACACACACACACACACACACACACACACACACCACGCAAGACTCCGGAGCAGAGAGCCGTCCGCTTCCGTCTGGCCCCCAATCCGAACAAAGGGCAGACTTCGAGCCCTGCCAGGCGTGGATCCCAGCCAAAAGGTGGGGCGGCTTTTGTCACTGGGCTGGTTTTTTCCCCCACGCGCGATTTCCCGTTCGAGCCCAGCGGAGGATGCCAAGAAAGAAAAAAAAAAAAGACATTTATGTAACTTGGGAAAGTCCCCCGGGTGTGAATTCCGGCCGCTGGAGACGCTACGTTTTGTTTTTCTCCCTTGTTTTTAAATAATCTTTTTATTAGGTTTTTTTTTTCCCCTTTAAAAACAAACACACACATATGTAGCAAAAAAAAACACACACAACATACGGTACACTAACCACATCAAACATAAATATAACATACATCTGAATTAAAAAAAAACAGATTCAATTTCCTTTCCAGCTTATAATATGACTTTTTTTTAGCTCTTGCCTCATAATCAGGAGGTTGTGAGTTCAATCCTAGGTAGAGGCAGATGTAAGGGTCTCCTGCTTGGGCAGGGGGTTGGACTAGATGACCTGCCAGGTCCCTTCCAACTCTGTTAATCTGTTCTAGATTGACGATGTGCAATATTACCTTCCTTGTTTTATTCTGTTCCTGTTGCAATTTATATGACTGCATCCTTTGCAATCGACCGAGTCACCCGTTTCATTTTCAACATCTTACATCATCAGAACTTTCTTTCATTAAGAACTTTTCATTAAATCAAAGAACTTTTCATTAAATCAAAGAACTTTTCATTAAATCAAAGAACTTTTCATTAAATCAAAGAACTTTTCATTAAATCAAAGAACTTTGAATTAAATGTCTATACCACATCTGAGCATCTGTTTGTTCTCGCATTAAGTACACAGAAAGTAGAGTAATATAGTTCTTTATAGAGTTTCTTATTTCATTATAGTAGATTTTCTTTTTTTTTCACGCAAATGGGGCGGGGAGAGCAAGATTCGAACCCGCAGCCCGTCCCGATGCCCTCTGGCTCTGGGTTTCCCCCCCAAAAAATCAAAAAGCAGAGGGGGAGAATTCCCTGGACCCAGCCTCGGGAGATCATCTAGTCCAGCCCTCCACTCAAGCGGGAGAGCCTACACAGAATCACAGAGACTCCGAAGGGACCTTGGAGGTCATCTAGTCCAGCCCCCGTAAACAAACAGGAGACCCTCATACAATCATGGAAGGGACTTAGCTTTTCACCTGCCCGGAGAGATTCCTCCTCCCCCCACCTCTCTCACCTGGCTCTCACCTGCCGGGGGGGGGGGGGGGAAGAGTTCAAAAGCCACCTTTGGTGTGTGTGTGGGGGGGGGGTGTCTCTTCAATAAATACAGAATATTTGTAGCTTGAAACTGCGAGGAGTGACTTGTGGAGAACCTTGGCGCTCTTTAAAAGTTGGTGGTGTTTTTGTTTTTGTTTGTTTTTGTTTTTTTTTAAGAATTTTTTTGTTTATAAGACAATTTAAAAAAATGGACATTCCAGTTTAAACATTTCCATCCAGTTGTTTCTCCTCCTATATGCATTTCTCTGTCTAGCTATATATACAGATATCACAACTTCCTATACAATACTAAATCCATTTTCTCCCCTATTTGTTAACATAAAAGTATATACATTTCCACTTTTTTTAAAAAAAATCTTTCACTCCAACTTTTTTCAAAACTGTTCAAAACGTAATAGAAGGATGAAAATAATAGAAAATAAAGAGAATAAAAAATGAAACATCAAGATTAACAAATAAAAAAAGCATCGTATTGATACATCGTACAACATCTCAAACTATACTTTACATGTCTAAACCTCCGTCTTTTATATAATCTACCTATAAACTGATAATAATAAAAAATAAAGAAAAAATAAAAAATAAAAATAAGAGAGAAGCAAAAGTAAACCTTTCCTCCCCCTTTCAGTCAGCACAACATTCCTTCCAAATAAAACAAAACTTAAGTAAATATTACATAAACATTAACTAAACATTAAATGTTTATACCTAATCACAATACCTCAATATTTAAAATATTCTATCAAATTTCTCTGAGAAGTCCGGGGGGGGGGGAGAGGGGGGGAAGGGAAGGGGGTGGGTTGGGGTTAGGGGGGGGGAATGAAAAATGTTTGTACTTTGTACTTATAAAACTTTTTGAATTAAACAAAAAAATAAACACAACAGGAAAAAAAACCAAATACAAAAACTGTAGAAAACACTACAGTAAGCAAATATCATGCGCCATCAGCTACAAACATTAACGCCGACTAATACAAACCATAAAAATGAAATCATGCTCCTTTGACAGCCTATTAAGCTATTAATGCTAATCTTTATACACTCGATTATAGATTATATCTATATTTATACATTACAGGTCTTATCTTCTTATAAACTATGTCTACTGGAATGTCAACTTTTATTTCCACAGCTAATTTACCCAATTCATATTTACTCGCACTATAGATGTATGTATAAGTATATATATATATATATATATATATATATATATATATATATATATATATATATTATATATATATATATATATATATATATATATATATATATATATATATATATATATATATATATATATATATATATATGTAGGATTTTTTGCTGATAAATGCTGATAAATTATCATAAAGATGGAATATATATATATTCCATCTTTAATCACTACTGTTTACAAACATTACTTCAGTCAAGAAAGTGAGGTAAAGTATATACATTTCCATCTTGTCGCTAATTCATAATCCCAACAGTCCCTGTTGGTGGGTTTTCTTGCAGACGTTTCACGACCCAACTAGGTAACATCATCAGGGAAGGAAGGAAGGAAGGAAGGAAGGAAGGAAGGAAGGAAGGAAGGAAGGAAGGAAGGAAGGAAGGAAGGAAGGAAGGAAGGAAGGGGAGGAGTGTGGGGTCCTTGGTGCTCTCTGAGCTGGAAGGTTTCCTTGCAGACGTTTCACGACCCAACTAGGTAACATCATCAGGGAAGGAAGGAAGGAAGGAAGGAAGGAAGGAAGGAAGGAAGGAAGGAAGGAAGGAAGGAAGGAAGGAAGGAAGGGGAGGAGTGTGGGGTCCTTGGTGTTCTCTGAGCTGGAAGGTTTCCTTGCAGACGTTTCACGACCCAACTAGGTAACATCATCAGGGAAGGAAGGAAGGAAGGAAGGAAGGAAGGAAGGAAGGAAGGAAGGAAGGAAGGAAGGAAGGAAGGAAGGAAGGAAGGAAGGAAGGAAGGAAGAGGAGTGTGGGGTCCTTGGTGCTCTCTGAGCTGGGAGGTTCCCTTGCAGACGTTTCATGACCCAACTAGGTAACATCATCAGGGAAGGAAGGAAGGAAGGAAGGAAGGAAGGGAGGGAGGAAGGAAGAGGAGTGTGGGGTCCTTGGTGTTCTCTGAGCTGGAAGGTTTCCTTGCAGACGTTTCACGACCGAACTAGGTAACATCATCAGGGAAGGAAGGAAGGACAGACGGAAGGAAGGAAGGAAGGAAGGAAGGAAGGAAGGAAGGAAGGAAGGAAGAGGAGTGTGAGGTCCTTGGTGTTCTCTGAGCTGGGAGATTTTCTTGCAGACGTTTCACGACCGAACTAGGTAACATCATCAGTGCGAGGAGGAGGAGGATGCAGAACAGCGAAAAATCAACCGGACTAGAGCCGGAAGGGACCCTTGGAGGTCATCTAGTCCAGAGTTGGAAGGGACCCAGTCTCATATTTATCATTCAAGGGAGAACCTCCGAGGTCCCTTCCAACTCTCCGTCCTTCTCTTGATTCCGTAAGGGTTGGTCTAGATGACCTCCAAGGATCCCTTCCATTATTGTACGACTCCTTGAGGGTCTGCTTGTTTACGGGGCTGGACTAGATGATCTCCAAGGTCCCTTCTGACTCTGGTTAGTCTATAAGGGTCTCCTGCTTGAGTGGGAGGGCTGGACTAGATGACCTCTGAGCTCCCCCGCCGTGGCGCCCGTTTAAAAGCCAGGGCAGCGATTCGCTTAGCGACGGCGGCCAGGAAAGCCACTCGCTTAGCGACGTAACTGTGGAGCTCCATGGTGGACATAAGTCGAGGACTCCCTGTATTAAATTGATATACAGCCCTATCCCCCCCACCCCGGATTCTGAGGAGGGGGGATTAAATGGCCGCCAAGCGCGTTCTGCGCATGCTCCACAGCTGCCTCCCAGGCTCCGCCATGCACTTTTGCCCTCTCAGGCAGCAGGGAGAGGAAAAACAGGCCGCGGGGGCGGGACTTCCCGCCGCGGGGTCCTCTGGGAAGTTGGAAGCCCCCCCCCCTCCCGCGCGAGGAACCAAGGGAAAAAAACAAAATCGTGCGAGGGAGCTTCCGGCGTGGGCCGCGCTAACCAGAGAGAGAGAGAGAGAGAGACGCGAAGGCCGGCCGGAGCGGCCGGAAGTCGGTTTATAGAAGCGGCCGGAAAAGCGTGTGAGCGGGTTCGAACTTCCGGACCGCGCCTCGCTCGCCTTTCCGCCGGCGCTCTAGGCTCGCCGCTTTTTCTGCTCGCTTGATCGGATGGCGGTCGCCGGGTTCTTCCTGGGCCGAGGTGGGGGAGAATGTGGAGGGGGGCTCAGGGGGCCTCCTGCGGGGGAGGAGGCATCGGGGGGGTAACTTGGGAATGTGGGGAAGGGTCCTGGGGGGATTTGGGGGTCTGGGAGGGATTTTGGGGCTCCTGGGAGGGATTTTGGGGCTCCTGGGGGGATTTAGGGGTCCTGGGAGGGATTTGGGGGTCCTGGGAGGGATTTGGGGGGTCCTGGGGGGATTTGGGGGTCCTGGGAGGGATTTAGGGGTCCTGGGGGGATTTGAGGGTCCTGGGGGGATTTGGGAGTCCTGGGGGGATTTGGGGGTCCTGGGAGGGATTTAAGAGTCCTGGGAGGGATTTTGGGGCTCCTGGGAGGGATTTAGGGGTCCTGGGAGGGATTTAGGAGTCCTGGGAGGGATTTTGGGGCTCCTGGGAGGGATTTAGGGGTCCTGGGAGGGATTTAGGAGTCCTGGGGGGACAGCCCCCCACTCTTAACACCCTCTTCTCTCTACCCCCCCCTCCTCGCAGGTGCCCGCTGGATGGCCACGCTGACGCAGATGCACCGCCTGGGCCGTCCCAAGCGCCCCCCGTCTCCCCCGGGCCCCCTGGAGGGCCGCCCTCAGCTGAAAGGGGTGGTGTTGAAGACCCTGATCCGGAAGCCCAAAAAGCCCAACTCGGCCAACCGCAAGTGCGCCCTGGTCCGGCTCAGCACGGGCAAAGAGCTGGTCTGTTTCATCCCGGGCGAGGGCCACAACCTCCAGGAGCACATGGCCGTCCTGGTGGAAGGCGGGCGCAAGCAGGACCTGCCCGGCGTCAAAGTCCGCATCATCCGGGGCAAATACGACTGCGCCCACGTCAAAAAGAAGACGGCTTGAAGGGACAAAACGCGGACAGAGCCCCCCCCCAAAAAAAAATCGTTGGGAGGGGGCTTGCCCTGGGGGAAAGACAGAAAGGACCGGAAACGGAGGGCGGGTTTCGGAGGGGATTTTGGAGCCAGAAGGGGAGAGAGAGAGAGAGCAGAGGAGTCTTGGGGCTTCTGGCTGGGCGGCCCCGTCCATGGACTCCATCGACTCGCCAATTCAATAAATAAATAAATAAATAAATAAATCTACGGGGCAGGGGGTCTCCGGCCCCCTCCTGGAATCCCTTTGGCTTTTCGGTGAAAACTGGTGGGGGAGGACGGCTTCTGGGAAGGGAGGGAGGGAGGGATGGGTAGGTAGGTAGGTAGGACAGTACATAGCCAGACAAACAAATAAGACCGATAAAGGATAAGTAGGTAGATGGCTAGAGTGAGAGAGAGAAATGGTGAGAAAGATATTGAAGAGAATAGAGAATAGAATAGAATAGAGAATAGAATAGAATAGAAAATAGAATAAAATAGCATAGAGAATAGAATAGAAAAAAAGGAATAGAATAGAAAATAGAATAAAATAGAGTAGAGAAGAGAATAAAATAGAAAATAGAATAAAATAGAAAATAGAATAAAATAGCATAGAGAATAGAATAGAAAATAGAATAGAATAGAGAATAGAATAGAATAGAATAGAAAATAGAATAGAGAACAGAATAGAGAATAGAATAGAAAAGAGAATAAAATAGAATGGAGTAGAGAATAGCATAGAATGGAAAGTAGAATAAAATAGAATAGAATAGATAAAATAGAAAATAGAATAGAATAGAAAATAGAATGGAATGGAATGGAAAATAGAATAGAATAGAAAATACAATAAAATAGAATAGAGAATAGAATAGAAAATGGAATAGAATAGAATAGAAAATAGAATAAAATAGAATAGAGTAGAGAATAGAATAGAATAGAAAATCGAATTGAATAGAAAATAGAATAGCAAATAGAATAGAATAGAAAATAGAATATAGAATAGAAAATAGAAAATAGAATAGAATAGAATTCTTTATTGGCCAAGTGTGATTGGACACATAAGGAATTTGTCTTTGGTGCATATGCTCTCAGTGTACATAAAAGAAAAGATACATTTGTCAAGAATCATGAGGCACAACACCTTGTCATAGGGTACAAATAAGCCATCAGGAAACAATATTATTATAAACCGTAAGGATACGAGCAACCAGTTAAAGTCATACAGTCCTAAATGGGAGGAGATGGGTGATAGGAACGATGAGAAGACTAATAGTAATAGTAATGCAGCCTTAGTGAATAGTTTGACAGTGGGGAGGAAATTATTTGTTTAGCAGAGTGATGGCGTTCGGGGGGAAAAAACTGTTCCTGTGTCTAGTTGTGCAGGGCTCTATAGCGTCGTTTTGAGGGTAGGAGTTGAAACAGTTTATGTCCAGGATGAAAAGGGTCAGTAAATATTTTCACGGCCCTCTTTTTGACTCGTGCAGTATACAGGTCCTCAACGGAAGGCAGGTTGGTAGCAATTGTTTTTTTTGCGGTTCTGATTATCCTCTGAAGTCTTTGTCTGTCTTGTTGGGTTGCAGAACCGAACCAGACAGTTATAGAGGTGCAGATGACAGACTCAATGATTTATCTGTAGAACTGGATCGGCAGCTCCTTGGGGCAGTTTGAGCTTCCCGAGTTGGCGCAGAACATTCTTTGTTGTGCTTTTTTTGATGACGTTTTTGGTGTTAGGTGACCATTTTAGGTCTGGAGATATGATAGAACCTAGAAATTTGAAGCCGCCTTCGTGACCGTCGTCCTATTCTAGTAGATTTCATCCGCTCAGTCCGCCGGAATCTGTCTTCCCATGCTTGGGATAGACAAGTCCCTATCTCACCGAAGGCCGATGACCCAACGGCTACTCTCAACCTGGTTTGGCCAGCCTGTCGAAGCTGTTGCCCGGGGGTGTGGCCGCTGCGCATGCTACAGCTGCTAGGAGCCACAGGTGAGAGCTGAGTGACAGGTGGGGACCAAAGGTAAACGAGCTGCCCTAAAAGCTGCCATAAAAGGACACGACTTGCCCTTACACCAGAGGTGCTACCCCTCCCTCAGCACCCCAGACACCCTATCATGAGGTACAACCCTTAATGATAGTCATTCGGCACAAATAAAGCAATCGGGAAACTATCAATATAAATCGTAAGGATACAAGTAGCAAAGTTAACAGTCCTGCAGTCATAAGTGGGAGGAGATGGGTGGTAGGAACAACGAGAAGACTAATAGTAATAGCCATGCAGCCTCGGTGAATAGTCTGAAAGTGTTTGACGGAATCATTTGAGCGATGGCGTTCAGGGGGAAAAACTGTTCTCGCGTCTAGTTGTCTTGGTGCGCAGTGCTCTATAACAGTGATGGGAGAACCTATGGCACACATCCCACAGGTGGTACGTGGAGCCGTATCCGAGGGCATGCGAGGCGTTGCCCTATGTCCAGCTCCAACAGCTGATGTTCGGCCGTTTTCGCTCTTTCGACGGTTGAAAGTAGGTAGGTATACCTACCAAGGAATCTAACTTGCCTTTGTGTGGGTTGGGGACCTTCTGGAGACGATGGATGGATGGGTGGATGGATGTGACGGATAGGAAATTATTCCTATCAAAGAGGCGATGTAGGATCTTGCTTCCTTGAAGTCATCCTTACTAAGAAAATAAAACCGAGATTCAATTCTAACTACACAAAATATTTATTTCAGTACAAAAGTAACAATAGAATATAAACGTTATTAAGCTACATTGTCTCAGCTAAGAATTCACGTCTGCCTCGGGTGAGGCTCACAGGAAGAAGGAGGAAAGGGGAGACTCCCGGAATGCACACATGCGCCGTAAAACGTATCCACATGTCCGCTTGATTAGAAAATGCAAGAAATATTAGAAATATTGCAGAGGCGCTCAACGGGCAATATTCACAGCGTGACAGGATGGATTGATGGACTGATGAAAGAGATGTTGAGACTTTGGAAAGAGTGCGGAGAAGAGCAAACTAAGACGATTAAAGGCCCAGAGACCAAAACGTAACAAAGAAAGGTTGCAGGATCGGGGTTTGGGCAGGCGGACGAGAAAAGAAGGGCGGGCTGGGCTGGGGGGACATGATAGCAGTATTTGAGGGGCTGCCCCCAAGAAGAAGGGGTTGATTTATATTTCCCAAAGGACAAGAAACAAATGGATGGAAACAAAGGAGAGAAGCAAACCTGGAACGAAGGAGAAACTTTCCCAACGGAGCAATTCACCAGCGGAACTGCTTGCCACCAGAAATTACCGATGCTCCATCGCTGGAGGTTTTAAAAAAAAACAAAAAACGGACCGGACCACCATTTGTCTGGAATAGTGCTTGAGCAGCGGGTTGGACTAGAAGACCTCCAAGGACCCCTTCCTTCTGGGAGTTGGGCGGCATAGAAATTTTAATAATAATTAATAATAATAATAATAATTCTGGATTCTGTGATCCCGTAAGAATCTCCTGCTTGAGTAGGGGGGTTGGACTAGAAGACCTCCGAGGTCCCATCCAGGCTCTATTCCACAACCGATGGATTGATCCAGCCGGACACGAGAGGGCGGTTCAAGGAATTTTTTTAATTGAAGGACTTCAGTAAACAGGATTTCGGCGGCTAAAGGAGCCAAGACGCCAGACAATACACACAAACACAACTTTTTATACAGTTTTATATACTTATTATTAAGAACATTAATAAGTATAATAACTCGGCGAGGTGGGAGTGGGCGGCACTGTGTTACAGTGGTTCTCCTCCTACCTCTCTGACAGGACGCAGTCGGTGTTGACGGGGGCAGAGGTCGAGCCCTACGCCCCTACTGTGTGGGGTGCCGCAGGGCTCGGTCCTCTCGCCCATCCTGTTTAACATCTACATGAAGCCACTGGGTGAGATCATCCAACGACACGGGGTGAGGTATCAGCAGTATGCTGATGATACCCAGTTGTACATCTCCACCCCGTCTCAATTCAGGGAAACCGTTGACGTAATGTGCCGCTGCCTGGATGATGTTAGGGTCTGGATGGGGATGAACCGGCTAAAGCTCAACTCTGACAAGACCGAGTGGCTACGGATATTGCCTCCCAAGGATTCTGTCAATTGTCCCTCCTTGGTTCTTGGGGGGGGAGAAATTAGCTCCCTCAGAACGGGTCCGCAATTTGGGTGTCCTTCTAGACCCACAGCTAAAATTGGAGCAACATCTTTCAGCTGTGGCTAGGGGGACCTTTGCACAGGTTCGCCTAGTGCACCAATTGCGACCCTACTTGGAGAGGAAGGCTCTACTCACAGTCACCCATGCCCTTATCACCTCCCGGCTGGATTACTGCAATGCGCTCTACATGGGGCTACCCTTGAAGAGTATCCGGAGACTGCAATTGGTGCAAAATGCAGCTGCGCGAGCTGTGGTGGGTGTGCCTAGGTACACCCACGTAACACCCATTCTCCGCCAGCTGCATTGGCTGCCCATTAGTCTCCGGATCCAATTTAAGGTGTTGGTTTTGACCTTTAAAGCCCTACATGGCTCAGGGCCAGGTTACCTTCGGGATCGCATCCTGCCGCATACCTCCCTCCGACCAGTCAGGTCCCACAGAGTTGGCCTCCTCCAGGTCCCATCGACCAAGCAATGCCGGTTGGCGGGGCCGAGGGGGAGAGCCTTCTCTGTGGGAGCCCCGTCCCTCTGGAACCAACTCCCCCCGGAGATCCGGACTATTCCCACCCTGCTGGCCTTCCGTAAAGCAATAAAAACTTGGCTCTTCCGGCAGGCGGGGTGAAAGTGAGACCAAGCAGACTATACTTGGGTCTCCCCCCCTTAGTTATGAATGTTGGAGATTTTTAAATTTTTATATCTTTTTAATTGTTATATGTTTTTATATCTGTAATAGATTTGATATGTTGTGAGCCGCCCAGAGTCCCTCGGGAGTTGGGCAGCATACAAATCTATTAAATTAAATTAAATTAAATTAAACGTTGATACTCTTCTGGCCCTTACAGAAGGACAAGAGTTGGAGGGGACCTCGGAGGTCATCTAGTCCAACCCCCTGCTCAAGCAGGAGACTGCGACAGAATCACAAGAGTTGGAAGGGACCTCCGAGGTCATTTAGTCCAACCCCCTGCTTGGGCAGGAGATGGCTTCAGAATCACAAGAGTTGGAAGGGACCCTTGGAGGTCATCTAGCCCAACCCCCTGCTCGAGAAGGGAGACCCTTTCACCATTCCAGACAAACGGCTGTCCGGTCTCCTCTTGAAATCCGCCCAAGCATCTGCCAAATTGAATTGAATTGAATTGAACGTTCTTATTGGCCGCCCAATTCCCGTGGGACTCAGGGTGGCGTTCAATACAGAAAAAGAACAATTCATAAAAACAATGTATAAAAGACACACCAAAACAACAATTTAAAAATAATAATAAAAATTAAAACCATCCATCATTCATACATGGGGGGAGACCAAAGATGTTCTAATCGGTCTCGGTTTCACCCCGCCTGCCGGAAGAACCATGTTTTTACGGCTTTACGGAAGGCCAGCAGGGTGGGGATAGTCCGGATCTCTGGAGGGAGTTGGTTCCAGAGAGACGGAGCTCCCACAGAGAAGGCTCTCCCCCTCGGCCCCGCCAACCGGCATTGCTTGGTTGACGGGACCCGGAGGAGACCAACTCTGTGGGACCTAACCGGTCGTAGGGAGGTATGCGGTAGGATGCGGTCCCGAAGGTAACCCGGCACTGAGCCATGTGGGGCTTTAAAGGTTAAAACCAACACCTTAAATTGCGTCCGGACACTAATAGGCAGCCAATGCAGCTGGCGGAGAATAGGTGTTACGTGGGTGTATCTCGGGACACCCACTACAACTCGCACGACTGCATTTTGCACCAGTTGCCGTCTCCGGATGCTCTTTGAGGGTAGCCCCATGTAGCGCGCGTTACAGTAGTCCAGCCGTGAGGTGACGAGGGCGTGAGTTGACCGTGAGTAAGGCCTCCCTCTCCAAGTTGGGTCACAATTGGTGCGCCAGGCGAACCTGTGCAAAGGTCACCCTAGCCACAGCTGACAACAACGGTTGTTCCGACACGCCTGCCTCTTTTTCGCGCCCGATTCCCCGAGACCCACCTTTGCCTGGAAGCAAGAGCTGAAAAAACAGGAGCGGCCAGGGGTCTCCGGCACACGACTACGCAACCCCTCTTCCTGGGCCAGCGGGAGCCATGTCAAGATGGAAGTGGATCCTGGGCATCGCTCTCGGCGCGGTGGTGCTGCTGGCTTTGGCTGGCCTGCTGTGGCACAATCTCAAAACTCCTTCACCTGATGACCAGGGGGAAGGTTCCGAGCTCGAACGGAACTTCCAGTAAGTATTTAGAGCTCTTGAAATCGCCGGTCCGGCCCTCGAGATGCTCGCCTTGTGGCTTTTGGAGAGAATAGAATAGAATGTAATAGAATGTAATAGAGTAGAGTAGAGTAGAGTAGAGTAGAGTAGAGTAGAGTAGAGTAGAGTAGAGTAGAGTAGAGTAGAGTAGAGTAGAGTAGAGTAGAGTAGAGTAGAGTAGAGTACAATAGAACAGAACAGAATAGAATAGAATATGGAATGGAATGGAATGGAATGGAATGGAATGGAATAGAATAGAATAGAATAGAATAGAATAGAATAGAATATGGAATGTAATAGAATGTAATAGAATAGAATGTAATAGAATAGAATAGAATAGAATATGGAATGGAACAGAACAATAGAATAGAATAGAATAGAATAGAATATGGAATGTAATAGGATAGAATGGAATAGAATAGAATAGAATAGAATAGAATAGAATAGAATAGAATAGAATAGAATAGAATATGGAATGTAATAAAATAGAAGAGAAGAGAAGAGAAGAGAATATGGAATGGAACAGAACACAATAGAATAGAATATGGAATGGAATGTAATGTAATGTAATAGAATAGAATAGAATAGAATAGAATAGCATATGGAATAGAACAGAATAGAATAGAATAGAATAGAATATGGAATGGAACAGAACAGAACAGAATAGAATAGAATAGAATAGAATATGGAATGTAATAAAATAGAAGAGAAGAGAAGAGAAGAGAAGAGAATATGGAATGGAACAGAACACAATAGAATAGAATATGGAATGTAATGTAATGTAATGTAATAGAATAGAATAGAATAGAATAGAATAGAATAGAATAGAATAGAATAGAATAGAATAGAATAGAATATGGAATGGAACAGAACAATAGAATAGAATAGAATAGAATAGAATATGGAATGTAATAGGATAGAATGTAATAGAATAGAATAGAATAGAATAGAATAGAATAGAATAGAATATGGAATGTAATAGAATAGAATAGAATAGAATAGAATATGGAATGTAATAGGATAGAATGTAATAGAATAGAATAGAATAGAATAGAATAGAATAGAATAGAATATGGAATGTAATAGAATAGAATAGAATAGAATAGAATATGGAATGTAATAGAATAGAATAGAATAGAATAGAATAGAATAGAATAGAATAGAATTCAGAATAGAATAGAATAGAATTCAGAATAGAATAGAATAGAATAGAATAAAGAGAATAGGAATAGAATAGAATAGAATAGAATAGAATAGAATAGAATAGAATAGAATAGAATAGAATAGAATAGAATAGAATAGAATAGAATAGAATAGAATAGAATAGAATATGGAATGTAATAGAATAGAATAGAATAGAATAGAATAGAATAGAATAGAATAGAATAGAATAGAATAGAATATGGAATGGAACAGAACAGAACAGAATAGAATAGAATAGAATAGAATAGAATAGAATAGAATATGGAATGTAATAAAATAGAAGAGAAGAGAAGAGAAGAGAAGAGAATATGGAATGGAACAGAACACAATAGAATAGAATATGGAATGTAATGTAATGTAATGTAATGTAATGTAATGTAATAGAATAGAATAGAATAGAATAGAATAGAATAGAATAGAATAGAATAGAATAGAATAGAATAGAATATGGAATGGAACAGAACAATAGAATAGAATAGAATAGAATAGAATATGGAATGTAATAGGATAGAATGTAATAGAATAGAATAGAATAGAATAGAATAGAATAGAATAGAATATGGAATGTAATAGAATAGAATGTAATAGAATAGAATAGAATAGAATAGAATAGAATAGAATAGAATATGGAATGTAATAAAATAGAAGAGAAGAGAAGAGAAGAGAAGAGAATATGGAATGGAACAGAACACAATAGAATAGAATATGGAATGGAATGGAATGTAATGTAATAGAATAGAATAGAATAGAATAGAATAGAATAGAATAGAATAGAATAGAATAGAATAGAATAGAATATGGAATGGAACAGAACAGAACAGAATAGAATAGAATAGAATAGAATAGAATATGGAATGTAATAAAATAGAAGAGAAGAGAAGAGAAGAGAAGAGAAGAGAATATGGAATGGAACAGAACACAATAGAATAGAATATGGAATGTAATGTAATGTAATAGAATAGAATAGAATAGAATAGAATAGAATAGAATAGAATAGAATAGAATATGGAATGTAATAAAATAGAAGAGAAGAGAAGAGAAGAGAAGAGAAGAGAATATGGAATGGAACATAACACAATAGAATAGAATATGGAATGTAATGTAATGTAATGGAATAGAATAGAATAGAATAGAATAGAATAGAATAGAATAGAATAGAATAGAATAGAATAGAATAGAATAGAATAGAATATGGAATGTAATAGGATAGAATGTAATAGAATAGAATAGAATAGAATAGAATAGAATAGAATAGAATAGAATATGGAATGTAATAGAATAGAATAGAATAGAATAGAATATGGAATGTAATAAAATAGAAGAGAAGAGAAGAGAAGAGAATATGGAATGGAACAGAACACAATAGAATAGAATATGGAATGTAATGTAATGTAATAGAATAGAATAGAATAGAATAGAATAGAATAGAATAGAATAGAATAGAATAGAATAGAATAGAATAGAATATGGAATGGAACAGAACAGAACAGAACAGAACAGAATAGAATAGAATAGAATAGAGAATGTAATAAAATAGAAGAGAAGAGAAGAGAAGAGAAGAGAATATGGAATGGAACAGAACACAATAGAATAGCATATGGAATGTAATGTAATGTAATGTAATGTAATAGAATAGAATAGAATAGAATAGAATAGAATAGAATAGAATAGAATAGAATAGAATAGAATAGAATAGAATAGAATATGGAATGGAACAGAACAATAGAATAGAATAGAATAGAATAGAATATGGAATGTAATAGGATAGAATGTAATAGAATAGAATAGAATAGAATAGAATAGAATAGAATAGAATAGAATAGAATAGAATATGGAATGTAATAGAATAGAATAGAATAGAATAGAATAGAATAGAATAGAATAGAATAGAATAGAATAGAATAGAATATGGAATGTAATAGAATAGAATAGAATAGAATAGAATAGAATAGAATAGAATAGAATAGAATAGAATAGAATAGAATATGGAATGTAATAGAATAGAATAGAATAGAATAGAATAGAATAGAATAGAATAGAATAGAATAGAATAGAATAGAATATGGAATGTAATAAAATAGAAGAGAAGAGAAGAGAAGAGAAGAGAAGAGAATAGAATAGAATATGGAATGGAACAGAACAATAGAATAGAATAGAATAGAATATGGAATGTAATAGGATAGAATGTAATAGAATAGAATAGAATAGAATAGAATAGAATAGAATAGAATAGAATAGAATATGGAATGTAATAGAATAGAATAGAATAGAATAGAATAGAATAGAATAGAATAGAATAGAATAGAATAGAATAGAATATGGAATGTAATAGAATAGAATAGAATAGAATAGAATAGAATAGAATAGAATAGAATAGAATAGAATAGAATATGGAATGTAATAAAATAGAAGAGAAGAGAAGAGAAGAGAAGAGAATATGGAATGGAACAGAACACAATAGAATAGAATATGGAATGTAATGTAATGTAATGTAATGTAATGTAATAGAATAGAATAGAATAGAATAGAATAGAATAGAATAGAATAGAATAGAATAGAATAGAATAGAATAGAATATGGAATGTAATAGAATAGAATAGAATAGAATAGAATAGAATAGAATAGAATAGAATAGAATAGAATAGAATATGGAATGTAATAAAATAGAAGAGAAGAGAAGAGAAGAGAAGAGAAGAGAAGAGAAGAGAATATGGAATGGAACAGAACACAATAGAATAGAATATGGAATGGAATGTAATGTAATAGAATAGAATAGAATAGAATAGAATATGGAATGTAATAGAATAGAATAGAATAGAATAGAATAGAATAGAATAGAATAGAATAGAATAGAATATGGAATGGAACAGAACAATAGAATAGAATAGAATATGGAATGTAATAGGATAGAATGTAATAGAATAGAATAGAATAGAATAGAATAGAATAGAATAGAATAGAATAGAATAGAATATGGAATGTAATAGAATGTAATAGAATAGAATAGAATAGAATAGAATAGAATAGAATAGAATAGAATAGAATAGAATATGGAATGTAATAAAATAGAAGAGAAGAGAAGAGAAGAGAAGAGAATATGGAATGGAACAGAACACAATAGAATAGAATATGGAATGTAATGTAATGTAATGTAATGTAATAGAATAGAATAGAATAGAATAGAATAGAATAGAATAGAATAGAATAGAATAGAATAGAATATGGAATGTAATAGGATAGAATGTAATAGAATAGAATAGAATAGAATAGAATAGAATAGAATAGAATAGAATATGGAATGTAATAGAATAGAATAGAATAGAATAGAATATGGAATGTAATAAAATAGAAGAGAAGAGAAGAGAAGAGAAGAGAATATGGAATGGAACAGAACACAATAGAATAGAATATGGAATGTAATGTAATGTAATGTAATGTAATGTAATAGAATAGAATAGAATAGAATAGAATAGAATAGAATAGAATAGAATAGAATAGAATAGAATATGGAATGGAACAGAACAATAGAATAGAATAGAATAGAATAGAATATGGAATGTAATAGGATAGAATGTAATAGAATAGAATAGAATAGAATAGAATAGAATATGGAATGTAATGGAATAGAATAGAATAGAATAGAATAGAATAGAATAGAATAGAATAGAATAGAATAGAATAGAATATGGAATGGAACAGAACAATAGAATAGAATAGAATAGAATAGAATAGAATATGGAATGTAATAGGATAGAATGTAATAGAATAGAATAGAATAGAATAGAATAGAATAGAATAGAATAGAATAGAATATGGAATGTAATAGAATAGAATAGAATAGAATAGAATAGAATAGAATAGAATAGAATAGAATAGAATATGGAATGTAATAAAATAGAAGAGAAGAGAAGAGAAGAGAAGAGAATATGGAATGGAACAGAACACAATAGAATAGAATATGGAATGTAATGTAATGTAATGTAATGTAATGTAATAGAATAGAATAGAATAGAATAGAATAGAATAGAATAGAATAGAATAGAATAGAATATGGAATGGAACAGAATAGAATAGAATAGAATATTGAATGGAACAGAATAGAATAGAATATGGAATGTAATAGAATGTAATGTAATGTAATGTAATAGAATAGAATAGAATAGAATAGAATAGAATAGAATAGAATTCTTTATTGGCCAAGTGTGATTGGACACACAAGGAATTTGTCTTTGGTGCTCTCAGTGTACATAAAAGAAAAGATACATTTGTCAAAAATCATGAGGTACAACACTTAAGGATTGTCATAGGGTACAAATAGGCAATCAGGAAACAATATTAATATAAATTGTAAGGATACAAGCAACAAGTTACAGTCCTACAGTCCTAAGTGGGAGGAGATGGGTGATAGGAACAATGAGAAGACTAATAATAATAGTAATGCAGCCTTAGTGAATAGTTTGACAGTGGTGAGGGAATTATTTGTTTAGCAGAGTGATGGCGTTCGGGGGGGAAAAACTGTTCTTGTGTCTAGTTGTCTTGGTGTGCAGTGCTCTATAGCGTCGTTTTGAGGGTAGGAGTTGAAACCGTTTATGTCCAGGATGCGAGGGGTCAGTAAACATTTTCACGGCCCTCTTTTTGACTCGTGCAGTATACAGGTCCTCAATGGAAGGCAGGTTGGTAGCAATTGTTTTTTCTGCAGTTCTGATTATCCTCTGAAGTCTGTGTCTGTCTTGTTGGGTTGCAGAACCGAACCAGACAGTTATAGAGGTGCAGATGACAAACTCAATAATTCCTCTGTAGAACTGAATCAGCAGCTCATTGGGCAGTTTGAGCTTCTTGAGTTGGCGCAGAAAGAACATTCTTTGCTTTTTTGATGACGTTTTTGATGTTAGATGACCATTTTAGGTCTTGAGATATGATGGATCCTAGCAATTTGAAGGTATCTACTGTTGATACTGTGTTGTTTAGTATCGTAAGAGTGGTAGGATGGGAGGGTTTCTCCTAGTCTCCCACCATTTCTACGGTTTGGAGTGTGTTCAGTTCCAGATTGTTCCGCTCGCACCACGAGGCGAGTTGTCCGACCTCCCGTCTGTATGCGGTTTCATCGTTGTCTTGAATGAGACCGATCACCGTTGTGTCATCTGCAAACTTCAGTAGTTTAACAGATGGATCATTGGAGATGCAGTCATTGGTATAGAGAGAGAAGAGAAGTGTACAATGCAAGGAGGGAGCGAATTCCAGTCCTGCCCTAGGCACGGAAGCCAGCCGGGTGACATTTTCATTTATTTATTTCGTTAGAAGGATCGTTTGGGGGTGGGGGGGCGGTTTCCCCATGGAAGAATGATTCAAAAACTGTGAACTCGCAGGCGTGCTGTGAGAAAGGCAATCCATTTGATTCCCAAGGAGGAAGCAGCTTGCTTTGGGGTAGACTACAAGAAAATGTGGCACGGAGATTCGGTTTTATATAAGCAGACCGGTCCTCGGTCCGTGGGTCCTTTCTGCGCAGACGTGCCGATTGACGTTGCCGCCCTGGTAAGGTGGGAAATCCAGAAAGGAAGATCTGCAGATTCCTCTCTCCCTGTAGATGTATTGTGAAGGAATCTGGTGATCTCAATCCCGAGGGGTTTCCTGGTCTTTGATGGGACCGCTGAGAGGCTGGTCGAAGCGTTAGGATTGTAGCCCAAAGGGGATTTTTTTTCCCCTTGAAGATCTTTCGCTTTCAATCAGTTCTTAATTCAAAACAAAGCATTGAGTTCTGGTTACCTCATGTAATGTCCGAAGGCTTGGCCAAATGCCCAGGAGTCTTTGCTGGTAAGAAATCCGAAGCAGAGAAACAGGAATTCACAAGACGATGCACGACAGATACCCGAGTCTGAACTATGGTTTCCTGCAGCTTTCCAGCTGCCTCTCCTGTTCTTAAATAGACTAGGGGAGTGGCCAATTAGCCCCAAGTCTTACTCCCGAGGAGAACCCCCTTGTACGGGATTTAATCCTGGAAGAGGGGGCGGACCTGGCATGTATCACTGAGACCTGGCTGGGCCAGGAGGGGGGAGTTCCCCTCTCCGAGATGTGCCCAGACGGGTTCTTAGTGCAGCATCAGCCGCGACCCCAGGGAAGGGGTGGAGGAGTGGCGATTATAGCTCGCCGGAACCTTAATCCTCGAAGGAGCCCTGCCCCGGAGATTGTTGGGTGTGAGACGCTCCTTCTGAAGTTGGACTTAGGGGTCCAGGTGGGCCTTTTGTTAGCGTACCTGCCTCCTAGCTACGTTACAAAGGCCCTGCCTGTTCTGCTCGAGGCGGTAGCAGGGCTGGCGATTGAGTTCCCCAGGCTGATGGTGCTGGGGGACTTTAATTTGCCATCGCCCGGTGAAACCTCGGAGGCAGTCCAGGAGTTCATGGCTTCCATGACAACCATGAACCTGACCCAAGTAGTTCAGGGTCCGATTCATGAGGGAGGCCACACGCTTGACCTTGTGTTTCTCTCGGGGCAGTGGAGAGATGATCTGAGGCTGAGGGGTTTAGTCACAGTACCCTTGTCGTGGTCAGATCATTTCCTTCTGAGGTTGGATTTCATGGCACCACTCCTCCACTGCAAGGAGGCGGGACCGATTAAGTGGTTCCGCCCCAGGCGCCTAATGGAATCTGAAGGATTTCAGAGGGAACTTGGGGAAATACCTGACTCCCTGGTACACGATTCATCTGAGTCCCTAGTGGCTGCTTGGAATCAGGCGGCAACGGGGGCCTTAGATCGGATTGCGCCTTTGCGGCCTCTCCGTGGCAGCGGATCCCGGCGGGCCCCTTGGTTTACTGAGGAGCTCCGGGAGATGAAGCGCCAAAAGAGACGCCTAGAGCGACGATGGAGAGCCAGTAAAGCTGAGTCTGACCGGACACTTTTAAGAACTTACATTAAGTCTTACTTAGTGGCGATAAAGGCGGCAAAATGCGCGTATTTTTCCGCTCTTATTGCGTCCGCCGACTCCCGCCCAGCCGCCCTGTTTAGGGTGACTCGCTCCCTCCTAGCCAAGGAGGGAGCTGAAGATCCCTTGCAGGGCAGAGCTGAGGAATTTTCTCAGTTTCTGGCGGATAAAGTCGTTCAGATTCGGACAGACCTGGACTCCATTTGGACAGGGCAAGCCGAGATGACAGGGGTGAGTCTTAGTCCTGTTATATGGGACGAGTTTGAACCGGTCACTCCTGAGGATGTGGACAAGGCCATAGGAGCGATGAGCTCCTCCACCTGTTTATTGGACCCGTGCCCCTCCTGGCTGGTCTCTGCCAGCAGGGAGGTGACACGCGGCTGGCTCCAGGCGGGTGTGATCGCTTCTTTGAGAGAGGGATCCGTCCCACAGCCTTTAAAAGCTGCGGTGGTGAGGCCCCTCCTCAAGAAGCCTTCCCTGGACCCAGCGGATTTAAAGAACTTCCGTCCAGTCTCCAACTTACCCTTTTTGGGTAAAGTTGTTGAGAAGGTGGTGTCGCTCCAACTCCTGCGGCTATTGGAGGATACTGATTATCTGGATCCCTTTCAATCGGGTTTCAGGCGCGGCTACAGTACGGAGACTGCTTTGGTCGCGCTGATGGATGATCTCTGGCGAGCCCGGGATGGGGGTCACTCCTCCATCCTGGTGCTACTTGACCTCTCAGCGGCTTTCGATACCATTGACCATGGTATCCTTCTGCGTCGTCTTGGGGAGATGGGAGTGGGAGGCACTGTTTTACGGTGGTTCTCCTCCTACCTCTCTGACAGGACGCAGTCGGTGTTGACAGGAGGACAGAGGTCGGCCCCTAGGCCCCTGGTTTGCGGGGTGCCACAGGGCTCGGTCCTCTCGCCCATCCTGTTTAACATTTACATGAAACCGCTGGGTGAGATCATCCGACGACATGGGGTGAGGTATCAACAGTATGCTGACGATACCCAGTTGTACATCTCCACCCCGTGTCAGTTCAGTGAAGCAGTTGATGTAATGTGCCGCTGCCTGGACGATGTGAGGGTCTGGATGGGAGTGAACAGACTCAGGCTCAACCCAGACAAGACTGAGTGGCTCTGGATATTGCCTCCCAAGGACTATGTCGACTGTCCCTCCTTGGTTCTCGGGGGAGAAAAATTGACTCCCTCAGAACAGGTTCGCAATTTGGGTGTCCTCCTAGATCCACAGCTAAAATTGGAGCAACATCTTTCAGCTGTGGCTAGGGGGACCTTTGCACAAATTCGTCTTGTGCACCAATTGCGACCTTACTTGGAGAGGGAGGCCTTGCTCACAGTCACTCATGCCCTTGTCACCTCACGGCTAGACTACTGTAACGCGCTCTACATGGGGCTACCCTCGAAGAGCATCCGGAGACTCCAGCTGGTACAGAATGCAGCTGCGCGAGCGGTAGTGGGTGTGCCGAGATACACCCACGTAACACCTCTCCTTCGCCAGCTGCATTGGTTACCAATTAGTCTCCGGTCGCAATTCAAGGTGTTGGTCGTTACCTTTAAAGCCCTACATGGCTCAGGGCCAGGTTACCTGCGGGACCGCATCCTACCACATATCTCCCTAAGACCGATTAGGTCCCACAGGGAGGGCCTCCTCCGGGTCCCGTCGGCTAAACAATGTCGATTGGCGGGGCCGCGGGGGAGGGCCTTCTCTGTGGGAGCCCCGTCCCTCTGGAACCAATTACCACCAGAGATCCGGACCATCCCCACCCTGCTGGCCTTCCGTAAAGCCTTAAAAACATGGCTCTTCTGGCAGATGGGGTGAATAGGACAATCAGATTCCCCCTGAATGTTGCGCTTACAATGTCTTTTTTAAAATTATATTTTTAATGTATGACTATTGTTTTTAAATGTACGCTTCTTATTTATGCTGTACGCCGCCCTGAGTCCCACGGGATTGGGCGGCCTATAAGAGCGTCTAATAAATAAATAATAAATAAACCTCCTGCGGAGTATAAACCATTCCTGTCTCTTGGCAGCAGGGGCGGGTTCCTAATTTTTTTACTACCACTCTGTGGGCGTGGCTTATTTTGTGGGTGTGGCTTGCCAGCCCTGTGACCGGAAGGGCATGGGCCTCGTGAGCTTGGCAGTGGCTGGAGAAGCAGGGGGGCATTGCCCACCCGCAACGCAGCCCTCTGCAGTGGGAGCAGCAAGACCGCGGCAGCGGTTCTTCGAGGAGGCTCCGTCCGGCCTGAATGCTTCTCCCCATTCGATGATCCTAGGCTACTGCCGCTTGTTCCCCCTCCAGTCAGCAGCTCAAGAAGCCTCGAACGTGCGAAAATGCCTGGGATCATCACCACGTATTCGTGGCTTCTCGGACTGCTGAAGGGAGGGGAATGGAGATAGCTCCTGCCGCCCGTTCTTTCAGTGTCTCACGCGCTCCCTCAGCCATCCTCCCCTGCTTGGACTCACTGTGGGGTAGGAAGGCAGCGCATGCGCAGTGCCGGAAGCTCGGCTTCTGGGCATGCGCAGAAGAAAATTTAAAAAAAAAACCCGACCGCACCGGTAGTGTGACGTCACCAGTGGGCTGCTACCGGTGCTATAGAGTGGACCGCACCGGTAGGAACCCACCACTGCTTGGCAGCCTCTGGCACCGGGTTGTCGCCAGCCTTCTCTGTCCGACTCAGGTGCCAGCTGTGCAGGCCACTGACAGGCCACAACACTGGGAGGGCAAGATGGCGGTGGGGACCTAGGGTTAGGGTTTGGGCAGCTGGGGGAACCATCCCCCCCCCGATGCAGCCATCTCACCTGCAGGTGCCCCCTGGATGTTGACGCTAATGAAGATGGTGGTGGCGGGGACCTGGGGGTGGCAGAGAGGTCCAGGGGGCAGGTGGGAAACTGGGGAGACCTGAGGTTTGGGGAGCTTCAGGGGATCCTGGCGGTGGGGTGCCGGCAGGGAGGATCTGGGACGTGACCTGGGAGCATCCCCGGACCTTGGGGTGGTGTAAGGTACGGGGAAGGGGAGTTGGGGGTGAGGGAGCTGGGAAGATCCCGGGGTAGAGGGGAAGTTGGGGAGACCTGGGATTGCCCCTCCTAACGCAGCCCTCTTTCCCGCAGGCAGTCACTGGATGGCGACGCTGACCACGACGCACCGACTGACCCACGCCAAGCGTCCCCTGTCACCTCCGAGCCCGCTGAAGAGAGTTCCGACGTGGAAGGGGGGTGGAATGAATACGCCGATACGCGATCCGAAAGAACCCGCCAATCGAAAGCGAGCTCCGGGAAGGCCGAGCGCTTTCAACATCGGAGGAGGAAAGAACACAAACGTAAACATCCCAAAAAGGATGGCCTAAAAACCAAGAAAAAAGTTTTTGTGAATAAACCCCACGCTCGTTCCAACAGGGAAAGGGGAGCCCGCCCCTACTCCGGCAGAGGAAAGAAATGATCCTCCGGAAGTGAGGCCTTCTCTGGGATTGATCAATGAAGGTTGACTATCAATATCTGCCAAGAATGTGGAATGCCTGTCTGGTTGATATGACTAAGCAACCTACTTATCTAATCAGTTTAAGGAAATGATTATTTACTCAGCTTCTGTTTACTTTTACCCTAGACTCGGGGTCTGCAACCTGCGGCTCCGGAGCCGCATGCGGCTCTTTGGGCCCTCTGCTGCGGCTCCCTATCACCCTGTCACGGCAGACGGATGAAAGAGCCATCATCCTGTCAGGGCAGTGGCATGGCCGGAGCCTTAGTGCAGGAGCGACATGCCCCTCCACTTGCCTTTGCGCGGCAACAGCATTCCGCCTTTGTTGCAGTAAATTTAGTGTTGCCGCCAGCAAAGAGGGCTGGGAGAGAATGGCAGGGGTGGATCTTGCAGGGTGGGGGCCATCCCCAAAGCCTGGCTTTCCTCCTCCCTTGTCGGTGGAGCCAAGAGAAAGAAGGGGGCGGTGTGGGGAAGTGCTCCCTTCCCCCACCGAGCACAACAGCCCAGTGGGGGGTGGGGGAGATGGCCCAGCAGAAGTGGCCCCATTGGCGAGTTGGACGGCAGAGAGGCCTGGCCCAGCTCTCGCAGCGGAACACGGTTTGCCGCCTTTGAAACACGCCACTTTCTGTTTCCTGTTCCTTCCCCGGGCAGCGATGGCTGGGCCGTGGAGGGGGTTAGGGTTCTCTCCCCCCTCTCTCTGTATCGCTCTGTATCTCTCTATATCTCGCTCCCTGTCTCTGTGTCTCTTCTCACTCTCGGAAAGCCCTGCGTGCTCTCAGGCTCTTCGCTAGCCGTTTTTCTTTCTTCCTTTTGGAAATCCGGGCTGGCTGAGGAATGAGCGCAACCCACGGCGGATGCTTCCCTCCTCCTTCTCCTCCTCTCGCGACCCCCTGGCCGGCTGTGTGTGTGTGTGAGAGAGATGAGAGGGAGGGAGGGAGAGAGATGAGGGTGGGAGACAGAGGGAGGGAGATATCTATTTCCCACAGAAAACAAAACACGGGAAGCCACAAAACCTGGGTAGGCATGGCTGGGGGGGGGGGTCATGTGACTGAGTGGGAGTGACTGACGTCGAGTTGGCCACGCCCACCCAGGTTTTGTGGCTCCCGTTTTGTTTTCTGTGCGAAATGGGCCCCAATGGCTCTTTGAGTGTTTAAGGTTAGGGTTAAACTCTTCTGTTTGTGTAGGGCAGCGATGGCGAACCTTTTTTGGTTCGCGTGCCAAAAGGGTGTGTGCCCATACCCATTCCCTCCCCCCCACTGCCCCCTGCGCATGCGCACACTCCCCCCCGCCCCTGCGCATGCGCAAAGGCCTCACTGAAGCCTTGGACGGTGAAAAACGGCAAAACAGTTGGGCCATTTTTCGCACTCCGGGGCTTCACGAAGCTTCCCTGAACCCTTTGGAGTGCGAAAAACAGCCCAACGGCGAACCGGAAGTGCGTTTTCCCGAACTTCCGGTTTGCCGGTTGGGCCGTTTTTCGCACTTTGGGGCTTCAGGAACCTTCCCTGAACCCTCCAGAGGGCGAAACGACCTTCCCCAAGGCTGAAAATCAGCTGCCCAGCTTGCGCATGCGCGCTGGAGCTGACATAGGGCAACGCCTCGCATGCCCTCCGATATGGCTCCGCATGCCATAAGTTCGCCATCACGGGTCTAGGGTAAAAGTTAATCAGACATGCTTCTGTTTAGTTAGCAATCGCACCTTGACAGGATTTGTCTGTATACTGTGTGTCATATATGAACCATTTATTCATTGTAACTAAATTAGTGAAGTTAGTCTTTTATACTTGTATACACAAGAAATTTGCTATACAAAATAAACGCAGGTCCGAGAGAGGCAGAGCTTCTGAACACGGAGGCTGCTCAGCCCAGAGAGATTTTTTTCCTAACTTGGACAAGCTTTGCTCAAGAAATCATGTCTCTGTGTCTGTGATTCCTACAGATCTTCTGATCGCTTGGTCCTTTAGATTCAGCGAGGTCGAAAGCCTGTACCTTTAATCAATCAATTAATCAATCAATCAATCGGAAGGCTCTCAAACCCCTCCTTGAAACCCTCTTTGCTGTTGTGCGTCAAATGTGGTTTGGGAGTTCTTCCCGGGTAGTTTGGGCTTTTTTGTTGTGTTCGGGACACTGCTTTGGTGACCACGAGTGACGGATGAAGGCTACGGGAGGCCCAAAGATCTGGTGAGACTTCCTGTTCTGACCCAGCTCCCTGCAAAATGATTAACCCTCTGAATTTAAATCAATTATATTTTTAAAGAATTCAGAGCGCTAGCAGCTCCGGCAAAAAGTTTCTCTTTCTCACCGCAGGCTAACAAGTCCGTCCGGCAGGGAGATGAATAGTTGTCTGCCGTATCTATTCATCTCCACCCACTGCCTTTTATCCCCAGACCTAGGGTGGGGCTTCGCTAGCAGCGGTGGCTCTTCCATCTCGAGGACCGGCCCATAGATTTCCACTGCTCTCCTCTCCTCTGCCTTCTGCGCATCCACGCGTCAAGGCACTGGACCCAGCTGTTCCTCCTCAGCCACCTCCAGACCTGGGGGCTGTTGACTCTCCACTGGAGGGCTGACGGACAGTCCAGGCTCCTCCTCTGTCTCGCTCTCTGACGGCTCCATTCCCTCTTCCCCACTCGGAGCTCTCAGGTTGCCTTGATGCTGACCCTGACTCCCGTGCCCGCCTCCTCCTCTGATTCGGCTGCTGGAGGGGCTGGTGGCCGACATGTGTCCAATTTTTGATGCAGGTAAGTGTAGGGTGCAGGCGGAGGCTCGGGAGGGTGACAAACAGGCCTACCGGAAGTTCGGGAAGGCCGGAAACAGGCCCATTTTGGGCTCCGGAGCTTGGGGAGGCCATTTTTGCCCTCCCGGAGGTTCAATGAAAACCTCCGGAGCCCGGGGAGGGTAAAAACACATTCCCGCCCCTGCTGTGGTGCAGGAGGCCGACTAGGTCACGCCCACCACGGTCACACCCACCCCGCAACTGGGCAGAGAACCCCCTTGCTAAAACTTTTGAAGCCCACTGTTGTGGCTTGCCCGCGTCCCGCGCAGCTGGTCACGGATCCTGAGGAACGAGAGGCGATTGTGGCGCGGTACCATCGGCCCGTGCACCTGGCGCCCGAGTCCAATAGCGAGGAGGACTCTGTGCCAGAGGCTGAACGTCAACCAGGGCCTTCTGCACCTCCTGAGGTGCAAATGAGTGACTCAGAATCGGAGGAGCCTCTTCTTGATGCTAGGGCACGCAGGGCTGCTAGCAGGCAAGAGTGGCTACGTGGGAGGAGGCCTCCTCGTGAGTAGAGCTGCAGGCTAAGTGGCCACGCCCTTAGACTATTTAAGCCTTAGCCACAGCAAGCTTCAGCACTGGAGACAACTTGCGTTCTAACCCAGGTAGTATTGCTTCGTTCCTGAAATCTCTCTCGTTCGGCTTTTGGATTTAACCGGCATTTCGTCTGCTAAACGAGCTCCGGGCTTTCTGCCAACCTTCGTAAGTTCAAAGCGAACCATATCAGATGGACTAATCTTGTGAGCTTGTTTACTGTGTTTGATGCTTGGACTCTGGCCATCTGTTAAGCAGTCATTAACAGCCGGGGCTTCGAAAGAGACTTATTTTATGATTTAAAGAACTTTTCAAAGGACGCTGCTGCTAAGAAATTATTAGTAGTAAACAGTTTATGAATTAAAACAGTGTGTGTGTTCGTATTTCTGGTTGGACCCGACGCTGGGGCGGAACACCCACCCCCGGCCACAACACTCCCATTTCCAGAAGCGATGCGACAAGAAGGACCGGGGAGGTGGGACGACAATCAAGGATAGATCCAAGCTAAAATTTAAGAAAGTCATTGATTGTGAGAAGAGTGCAAACGGTTGTCACCGCCCAGATGGTGCGGGTGCCTCCATCCCATGAGGTTTTCAATAACAGCGATTTGTCTGAAATGGTGGCAGGGGGTTGGACTAGATGACCTCTATGTTGACCCTGAAGCTGACATATGTGCATATATCTGCCTTGCCGTAGCCGGCGTTCCTTTAAAAGCATGGCTTACACACACACACACACACATAAAGCAAAGGCGACACACCACCGGTCCAAACCCAAAAAAGGCTGTATTTGAAAAAAAAAAACGTCAAGTGTCAAATTGCACGCGGCTTCCTTCCCCGCGGGGAAAAAGAGGAAAGCCGTGTTCCCTGAAACCGTCAACAGAGCGTCCCAGAGCAACGGGCTCTAGGCTTTTCTCGAGCAACCAGCTCGGACGGGGCTGGAGGCCGAGCGAAAGAGGGCAGAGGGGGAGGAAAAGTGGGAAGTCTCCGAATTTGGCAAACCGACGGACGTGAGCCTCCTCCTTCTTCAGATGTCCTTGGCTTGCCGGCGGAAAAGCTCCGCGTAGATGCCGCCTTTTCGTAAGAGCTCCGAATGGGTCCCGGCCTGGAAAGAGGGAAAAAAAAAACATGCGGGTCTTGGGTAGCCGAATTTGAAAAACTTGGATCCGCAAGCCCAAAATTGAAGGGGAAGGGGGAGAGTTGGATCCCCCCAACGCCGACAATCGAGACTTATTTCTCTTGTTTTGGTTGCGCTGAACGGGGAGCTGACCGTGTCACCGATGGACTCGGTCTCCCTTTAAACAGCTCCCCAACTCCTGAGCTGTGGATCGCTGCCGTTTGGAAACCGGGCCGCCTTAAGCGACAGGAAGCTTCATTTGTGCGCACTAAACATCCACCAGGAGTCCCCAACTTCCGGGTCGTGGATCAGTATCAGGCCACGGCCCAAACGGGCCGCCTAAGCGGCAGGAAGCGCCATTTGTGCACGCCTGCCGATTGGGCAAACGGAGCTGCGTGTGCTCCCGTGCGAGTCCGTTGCTTGCACGGAAACATCCCCTGTCTCCACCCCGCCATCCCTGCAGCTGCCGTCACTGGACCACCAAGCCGGAAAAGGTTCGGACCGCCCGCATTAGAACACGGTTTCATTTGGGAAGAGAGACGCCCAGCGAGAAAAGGCATTCAGAGTTGTCAACCTTATTTTACGAAGTTTTCGCTCTGGTTAACGTTATACTTCTAAACTAGGGCATACAAAACCTTTGCCAGACCTATCCTTGAATACTGCTCACCTGCCTGGAACCCAGACTGTATTTTGGACATCAATACATTAGTATCCATTAGTATCCGAAATCCAGAGGTATTTTACAAGAAGAGTACTCAACTCCTCTGCTCGCAATAAAATTCCTTATTCCACTAGACTTGAAATTTTAGGGCTGGATAACCTTGAACGACGCCGTCTACGTTCCGACCTAAGCTTCGTACACAAGACCATCTACCTTAACGTCCTCCCTGTTAAACGACTACTTTAATTTCAACCGCAATAACACTAGGGCTGTCAGTAGATACAAACGAAATGTATTCCGCTCTAATCTTGATCGCAGAAAATACGACTTCTGCAATAGAGTAGTAAACGTCTGGAACACGTTACCTGATCCTGTTGTTAGTTTCGCTAACCGCCATACCGTTCAACTTAAGCTGTCTACCGTGGACCTTACAGCGCACCAACGTGCCTACCGTCCCTGTTCCTACTGTACCCATTGGTATGTACTCGTTTTATGCGTTTATGGCTATGTTTTGCTTCTTTATATCCGTTTATTTGTGCGGCTTTTTTCATGTGTCCTGTTTCCTTGCACTCGTTGACAAATAAAATAAAATAAATAAATAAATAAAGTGCTCAGCTGCAACAGACGACAGGACTTCATCCTAGTTTTAATTGGGACCCCAAGAAGGCTCAGCCAACGGGGTCTCTTGCTCGAGGAGCGGGTTGAACTAGAGCAGGGGTCAGCAACCCGCGGCTCTGGAGCCGCATGTGGCTCTTTCATCCCTCTGCTGCGGCTCCCTGTCGCAGGGTCGGCTCCATAATTGATTGGGCTTTCGGTTAGGACAGGTAGAGGAAAAAGGACGCCGCACAGGAGGAGACTCTATGGCGGGGGAAGTGGACTTCCGGTCGGCTCCAGAATTGAACGGGGGCTTCCGGTTAGGACCTTTGTGGCTCTTGGAGTGTTTAAGGTTGCTGACCCCTCAACTAGAGGACCTCTGAGGTCCCCTCCAACTCTGGGATTCCACGATTAGGTTAAGGGTCTCCTGTTCCGAGCAGGGGATGCAAGCGTCCGAATGTAAATCATGCGACCGCAGGGATGCCCGTAACGTCGGTTAAGTGTGAAAAACGGCCCCGAGTCATTCGCTAAATGAAATTTGGCCCCCATTTTACCACCTTTCTTACCGCCGTTGTCGAGCGAGTCCCTGAAATGGTGAACTCGGTACGCCGGGCGTGAAGTGAAATCGGGCTCCACCCCTCGACTTTGCTGGTCGGAAAAGGGGAGGGGGGAAACCATGTGAACCCCAGGACGCTGCGACTCGATCCTAAATGCAAGTCGGCTGCCAAGCGGCCGGATTTGGTTCACGTGATCACGGGACGCTGCGTGGAAAAGGGTCCTTCTTTTTCAGTGCCGTAGGGGACTTTGAGCGGTCCCTAAATGAACGGTTGAAAGTCTATTACGGCTAATGAAGAAGATTAAATGAGAAATGATTTAACCTTTGAAGAGTATCCGGAGACTTCAACTGGTGCAAAATGCGGCTGCGCGTGCCGTGGTGGGTGTCTCAAGATACACCCACGTAACACCCATACTCCGCCAGCTGCATTGGCTGCCCATTGGTCTCCGGGTGCAATTCAAGGTGTTGATCATCATCTTTAAAGCCCTACATGGCTTAGGACCAGGCTACCTCCGGGACCGCATCCTACCTCACACTTCCCTTCGACCGGTGAGGTCCCACAGAGTGGGCCTCCTCCGGGTCCTGTCAGCCAAACAATGCCGGCTGGCGGGGCCTAGGGGGAGGGCCTTCTCTGTAGGGGCCCCTGTTCTCTGGAACCAACTTGCCCCAGAGATCCAAATTATCCCCACCTTGCTGGCCTTCCGAAAATCCATTAAGACATGGCTCTTCCTGCAGGTGGAGTGCTTTTGAGACAACCTTACATCCGATGTCTCCCCCATGTATGTATGGTTGTGATATGTGTTTTTAATTGTTTTTAAACTGTTTTGAATGATTTGTTGGTTGTTTCTTAAAATGCTGTACGCCGCTCTTAGGGAGTAGGGCGGCATAGAAGAACCTCCAAATAAATAAATAAAATAAATAAACCTAGATGTTAACACTTACAAAGTAAGTAGGGGGTTGGGATGGAAAGGTGGAGGGGGGGAAAGGGGAAAATCCAAAACCGGTAGTATATTGATTGACAAACACATAAAAAGGGGAAAATTAAAGGGAGAGTTTAGAAAAGGAATCAAATGGGAAAATATGAGACGAAGTAAACTAAAAATAAAAATTCAGGGTTGTTGAAAATTGAGATTATAGACGAGAAAATACAGCACAGGAGTGGTTCGGTAGAGGGATAAGGAAGAGGAGAAGTTAAGAGAGGGATAGAGAAGTCGGAGAGAGGGTAGAAGGGGTCGTAGAGGAGAGAGGAGGAGAGAGAATAAGGAAGTGTAGAGGAGGTGAAGAAGGAAGGTGGAAGGATGGGGCTGTAAAAGATTGAAGAAGGGAAAAAACAACCCTGAATGCATTAAGGAAAATATGAGAAATTTATATATATATATATATATATATATATATATATATATATATATATATATATATAATAAGAATGGAATGTATAGAGAAATGAAATGAAAATGAATCTATAAATATGTGTATTGTCTGTGTGGAAATAATAAAAAACTTTTGGGAAAAAAGATAAGAAGGAAAGTCCATTACTGGCTGTATTGCTTCTTCGAGCGCGCGCGCGCGCGTGCGCATTCCCAGCCTCGGCACTCACCTCCGCCACGCGGCCCTTGGACAGCACCACAATGAGCGAGGCCTCCTTGACGGTGCTGAGCCGGTGGGCGATGACCAGCACGGTGCGGCCGGACACGGCCCGGTTCAAGGCCTCCTGCACCACGTGCTCCGACTCGGCGTCCAAGGCGCTGGTGGCCTCGTCCAGGATCAGGACTTTGGGGTTCTTGATGATCGCCCGGGCGATGGCCACCCGTTGCTTCTGTCCCGCCGACAGAGTCACGCCGCGCTCGCCTGGGCAGGGGGAAAAAGAGGGGAGAGGCCGACGTGAGGACAAGGGGGGGTTGTCTGCACGGGACGAGGCATCGCGGGACGGGGAAGTTTCGCGATTTGGCGAGAGAGAGAGAGAGAGCGTACGCGGAGCCCGAAATTCCAAAACTGATCTGCAAAAAGCAACCTGCGTGGTTCAGGTAAAAAAAAGGGGGGAAAGGAAAAAGAGGAGGGGAGAGATGAGGAGAGGAGAGGAGGAAGGCAGGGAGGGGCGGAGGAAGAAGGAAGAAAAAGAAAGGAAAGAGAAAGGAAGGAAAAAGAGGGAGGAGAAAGGGAAGGGAGGGAGGAAGCAAGGAAGCAAGAGAAAGAGGAAAGATAAAGGAAGGAAGGAAAGAGAGGGAGGAGAAAGGGGAGGGAGGAAGGAAGCAAGGAAGGAAATGGGAGTGAAGGAAGAAAAGAGTGGTGAAGGAAGGAGAGGGAAGGAGAGAAAGAAGGGAAGAAATGGGAAGGAGGGAGGAGAAAGAGGGAAGGAAGGAAGGACGGAGAGAGGACGGGAGGGAAGGAAGGAAGGCAGGAAGAAGGGAGGGAGGGAGAAAAGGAAATGGGTCGGAGAGAGGGATAAAGGAAGGAAGGGGAGGGAAGGAGAGAAAGAAGGAAGGAAATGTGAAGGAGGGAAAGGAAAGGAAAGGAAAGGAAAGGAAAGGAAAGGAAAGGAAAGGAAAGGAAAGGAAAGGAAAGGAAAGGAAGGAAGGAAAGAACTGCCAGATCCTTCCCTCACCCACAGTCGTGTTGTATCCATCTGGAAAGCTCCGGATAAACTCATCGGCGTTGGCCAGCCGGGCAGCCGCATAAATCTCCGAATCCGTGGCGCAGGGCTTGCCGAAACGGATGTTCTCCATGATGGTGGTACTGAAGAGCACCGGCTCCTGAAACGGAGGCGAGCGAGCGAGCGAGCGAAAGAGAGAGAGAGAGAGAGAGAAAGAGAGAGAGAGAGAAAGAAAGAGAGAGAGAGAGAGTGTGTTAGGGTCAGCCCAACTCCAGCCCAGAGAGATCCTGGGACGACCATCCGTCGCGGCACGAGACGTTCATTAACGGAGCGTGGTTGCATTGAACGATTTTTCCCGCCGGGGCGGTTCAGCAAATCCCTGACGCGAAGCTAAGTCAACGCATCCGCGAAGCGAATCGCGGCCCTTGTTTGACGGTCCCGGCGGCCGTTAAGCAAACCGGGCTTCCCCCTTTGACTTTGCTCGGCGGAAGCTTGACGGAGCCTGGAACGCCGCAACCCTTCGTAAATACGAGTCAGTCCCCGAGGGTCTGAATTCCGATCACGGGAGCGCCCGGGGACGCCGCAACCCCGTCCTCGATACGAGTGGGTTGCTTTCCTTTCCAATTCTGGGCTTCCTGACTTCGTACCTGGTTAATGAAGCCGATGACTTCTGCTCGGAGCCAGGAAGCGTCCAGGGTGCAAATATCCCGCCCGTCCAGAAAGATGGTCCCCTTGGTGGGGTCGTAGAAGCGCTCCAGCAGAGCCGCCACGGTGGACTTCCCTGAAGGACGGAGAGAGGGGGGGGGAGGGGGAGGGTTAACTTGAGATAAGGTTCGATCCGTCCGATCGCTACCATGTTAAGGGAAGACTTCCCCGCAGAGGCGATTTTTGGATCTTTTACTTGGAATTCAAATACTTAGAAATGAAACCGAGATTAAAATGTCTAACGGAAAAGATTTATTTCAGTATAAAACAATATAAAAACAACAAATCCTGAATAATCTACGTCTTTGCTACGGAACACGGCCTCCCAGGTCGGAAGGCACATCAGAAGAAGATTAATGGTGGATTAGGAATGTGGACATGTGCAAAACATCATATTCACGTGTTCTGCTTGTATTGGAATATAGCATAATATTGGAATAGGGGTGCATCACCCTGCATAGACTGGCAATATTCACATCGTGACAGGGAGGGAGGGAGAGAGAGAGAGAGAAAGAGAGGGAGAGAGAGAAGACGCCGGGTTGGACATGGTCCAAAGGGCCCCTGTTTGAAGGAAGGAGGAGGAGGAGATGGAGGGAGAGGAGGAGGAGGATTGGAAAATGGATGGGTGGGTGGATGAGAAAGAGGAGGAGATGATTAGATGATAGATAGATAGATAGATAGATAGATAGATAGATAGATAGATAGATAGATAGATAGATAGATAGATAGATAGATAGATAGATAGATAGATAGATGATAGATAAAATAGATGATAGATTAGATAGATGATAGACAGACAGACAGAGATGGATGGATGGACAGATGGATGGATAATAGATAGATAAATAGATGATAGATAGATGATATAGATAAAATAGATGATAAATTAGATAGATGATAGATTAGAGATAGAGATAAAATAGATGATAGATTACACAGACAGATAGATGAGAGATAGATTAGACAGACAGACAGACAGACAGACAGACAGACAGACAGACAGACAGACAGACAGACAGATAGATATGGATGGATGGATAGATAATAGATAGATATAGATAGATGATAGAGATAAAATAGATGATAGATTAGATGATAAATAGATAGATGAGAGATATAGAGATAAATTAGATGATAAATTAGATAATGATAGATTAGATAGATAGAGATAAAATAGATGATTAGATAGGATAGACATAAAATAGATGATAGATTAGATAGATGATTGATAGATAGATGATAGAGAAAAATGGTAGACAAAGATAATAGAGGATAAATAGATAAGAGAAATAGAAACAGATAGATAGATGATAGATGATAGATAGATAGATGAGACAGACAGAGATGGATGGATGGATGGACAGATGGATGGATAATAGATAAATAGATAGATGATAGATAGATAGATGATATAGATAAAATAGATGATAAATTAGATAGATTAGATAGAGATAAAATAGATGATAGATTACATAGATGATAGATAGATTCGATAGATAGATATAGATAGATAGATGAGAGATAGATAGATATAGATGGATGGATGGATAGATAATAGATAGACAGATATAGCTAGATGATAGAGATAAAATAGATGAGAGATAGATGAGAGATAGATAAATAGATGAGAGATATAGAGATAAAATAGATGATAAATTAGATAATGATAGATTAGATAGATATAAAATAGATGATTAGATAGGATAGACAAAATAGATGATAGATTAGATAAATGATTGATAGATGATAGAGATAAATGGTAGACAAAGATAATAGATAAATAGATAAGAGAAACAGAAACAGATAGATAGATGATAGATTAGATAGATGATAGACAGACAGACAGACAGAGATGGATGGATAATAGATAGATAAATAGATGATAGATAGATGATATAGATAAAATAGATGATAAATTAGATAGATGATAGATTAGAGAGAGATAAAATAGATGATTAGATAGGATAGACATAAAATAGATGATAGATTAGATAGATGATTGATAGATGATAGAGATAAATGGTAGACAAAGATAATAGATAGATGATAAATAGATAAGAGAAATAGAAACAGATAGATGATAGATAGATGATAGATAGATAGATAGATAGATAGATAGATAGATAGATAGATGGATGAGAGATAGATAGATAGATGGATAGATGGATGGATAGATAGATGGATGGATAGATGGATGGATAGATAGATGGAGATATAGATGATTAATAGAAAGATAAGATAGATCATAGGTGGATGGATGGATGAGGAAGAGGATGGATCCTTTCAGCCAATCACTGCATTTGCTGGGGGGGGGAGTTCGCTTTCACTGCACTGGGTGTGGGGGGGGGGAATGAAACTCCACGCTCAGCAAAGGAATGAACCTCAGGGAAGAAGGGAAGCAAACACGGAGCGGAGAATGAACGGGATTGGGATAAGGATCAGCGGAGGGATCAGAATATCCCCCCCCCCCAACACACACACACGCAGTACGACTGAGTCACGCACCCGAGGTCCCGCTTATTATTATTATTATTATTATTATTATTATTATTATTATTATTATTATTATTATTATTATTATTATTATTATTATTATTATTATTATTAATTATTATTATTATTAATTATTATTTATTTATTATTATTAAAAAAAGAGGTATCCTTTGCCACTATGACAAATTCCAAAGACCCGGTGCCCCCCTCCGCCCGCCCCGAGGATCCTGCCCCCCCCCCCCAGTCAAAGGAGGGAGCCTTACCGCCGCCAGATTGCCCCACGATGGCCACCGTCTTGTTAGCGGGAATGGAGAGGGTGAAGTTCTCCAGGACTTTGTAGCCCGGCCGGGTGGGATAACTAAGAGCGCGAGGTGGGGGGCGGGGGGGGAGAAATATAAAAAAAGAGGCCATCAGGCCTAGGGGTAACAGCGGAGGCCCACCTCCCCACTTCGGAGTAAAGATTTCTGGCACGAGAGATTGGTTTCGTGGAAGACACCTTCTCTGTTGCTCGTGCGGCCCGGGGCTCGGAAACCGGTCCATCTCCCCAGAGGTTGGAGAGCCCCGGACTAAAAGAACCTCCGAGGTCCCTTCCAGCTCGGATAGATAGCTTGAGCAGGGGGCTGGACTAGATGATCTCCAAGATCCCTTCCACCTCTCTCATTCTACGATTCTGTAAGAGTCTCCTGTTTGAGCGGGGAGGTTAGACTTCTTTCTCCTTTCCTTTCCTTTCCTTTCCTTTCCTTTCCTTTCCTTTCCTTTCCTTTCCTTCTTTCCTTTCCTTTCCTTTCCTTTCCTCCTTTCCTTTCCTTTCCTTTCCTTTCCTCCTTTCCTTTCCTTTCCTTTCCTTCTTTCCTTTCCTTTCCTTTCCTTTCCTTTCCTTCTTTCCTTTCCTTTCCTTTCCTTTCCTTTCCTTTCCTTTCCTTCCTTCTTTCTCCCATTCCTTCCATCTTCCTGCTTTCTCTTTCCTTCCTCCTTTCTCCTTCTTGCTTCCTTCTCCCTTTCCTTACATCTCCCTTCTATCTCCTTTCCTTCCTTCCTTCTTTGCCGTGGTCTGTTCGCAACCGGTTCGCATGAACTGGAGCTGAGGGGGCTCGTGCGTGCGGCTCCATTTGCGTGAGTGGCAGGCACTCGCGCGAGCAGCTCCATTTCTGCAACTGGCGGGCACTCGCGCGAGCAGCTCCATTTCCGCAAGTGGCGGGCACTCGCGCGAGCAGCTCCATTTCCGCAAGTGGCGGGCACTCGCGCGAGCAGCTCCATTTCCGCAAGTGGCGGGCACTCATGCAAGCAACTCCGTTTGTGTTAGTGGGGGGTACTCGCATGCACAGCTCCATTTACGTGAGTGGCAGGTACTCGCACACAGAGCTGCATTTGAGTGGTGGGTACTCGCACACGCAGCTCCATTTCCGCAATTGGCGGGCACTCGCGCGAGCAGCTCCGTTCATGCGAGTGGCGGGTACTCGCACGCACAGCTCCATTTACGTGAGTGGCGGGTACTCACACACAGAGCTGCATTTGAGTGGTGGGTACTCGCGCACGCAGCTCCATTTGCGCGAGTGGCGGGCACTCGCGCGCGGACAAAGCTCGGTTTGTGCTAGCGGCGACAACTCGCAGGGAACCATTTTCTCTCCCTCCTTCCACCGCCGGCCCACAAAGGTTGGGAGCCCTGGCCTAAGATATTTTTCGTAGCCCATTTTTATCCCCCCTCGCAACCCCCTGAACCTTTTGGCTTTGAGTCTCACCTGAAGGTCACATCCCGGAACTCGAGTTGCCCGTTCAGCATGCTGCAGGTGAGCATTTGTCTGTCGCACAGAGGAGTCTCCGGCGTCATGTTCATGTACTCAAACACGCGAGCCCCGGCGCTCATGCCCCGTAAGACCTGCAGGAGTGAAGAGAGGGGTCTCGAGGTACGAGCCGTCTCGTTCCCAGGCCTTCCTGGGAAACGCCAGCTCCAGAGCAAAGACTATGTGTCAACTTTGCGACCACAAGGGCGCATTTCGACGAATTTTCTAGCCGCGTTTCTTCAGTGAACCGTTTCGAATGTTAACTTGGTCACACGGTTGCTAAGGGAATCGGGCTTGCCCTTGGACTAAGGTCGCAAAACGGGATCACAAGACCCCGGGACACTGCGACGGTCACTAAATGAACTGTTGTACATCGAGGACTACCTGAATAATGTCGCCAAGAATCTCCCCGGCCCACCTACCTGTCCAAAGAGCACCGTCATGCTGGCCATGGAGCTACAGAGAAAGAGAAGCAGATGGCTCTCAAGGGCCAGCCAGGACAGTCCACCGTCAGCAGACGGGACGGGGATGGGGACGGTCTTACCGTTGTACGGTCTGGGAGGACACCAAAAACGACATGAGGTCCCCGGGCGTCATCTCTTGTCCGGCCATGAGGGAGCCGCCTACAAAGATGGTACCGAGCACAATACCTAGGAAGGAAAACATCACATGGCTGTAGGGCAAAGTTCCCCCCAAATTTTCTGGTTTCGTGGAGGGGACGATTCCGCGTATGCGGCGGGCAAGCGCGCGAGCGTGCACAACTCTTTATTTGTGTGGAGCTTCACGCGAGAGAGCAAGCGCCGCCTGCTTGGACGAGTGGAATAGTCACACGCACGAACCTTTGCCCATGTCTTCTGCGACCCGGTTTTGAACATGCTGTGGCCCGGTTGGGCTGCGTCCCAGGGGATCACTGATTTACGTCAACCATTTTGAGCAGGGTTCTGCAACCTGTGGGCCGCGGCGCAGTACCAGGTCCTGGGCTAATCGCCACTGTGCCACACGAGTGGCTGGCCAGTACGTCGTCTCTGCGCATGCACAACACGCACAAGCCACTTGCATTAGCCTCATCATGGGTGCTCATGAGCCTCACCACCAATGTCGCGGGTGTTCGTGCACACACATGCAACATGCGCTTGTCCCTTCCGCTAAATCATCCCCCTTCCTCCCCCCCCGCTCCGGACCGCCAACCTGGAAAGGTTGGGGAACTCTTGATTTAGAGGTAATCCTTGACGTCCAACGCTTCGTTTAGCGACGGTTCAAAGTTACAACGGCGCCGCAAAAGGTGACGGAGAACCGTTTTTCACACTGACGACCTTTGCAACTGTTCCGTCCCCAGTTACGAACGTATCGAAAAGACACCGTTCGAACGGACTGAGTTTAATGAATGAACCACTGCCACCACAGCAGCATCCCCGTGGTCATGTGATGAAAATTCAGATGCTTGGCCGTATTTATGACTGTGTCCCAAGGTCAGCCGACCTTCTGACGAGCGAAGTCCAGGGGGGAAGCCCGATTCACTTCACAACCGGGTTACTAGCTTAGCAACTGCAGCGCTTCACTTAAGCACTGGGGGCAAGAAAGGTCGTAAGATGGGGGCATAACTCACTTAACAACAGAAATGTTAGGCTCAGTTGTGGTGTAGGACTACCTGTATATAGCTGCCCACATATAAGACATTCATCTACAACAGGCTAGACACGGAGTCCATCCTGAAACGTCCTACGTGCCGTGCCAACTGTACCCCGGGAGGCGTCCCAACGCAGCCGACGCGACGGAGCTTCTACTCACAGTTCAGGGCTACGTTGGAGAGCCCCTGGAAGAAAGCAATGCCCAGACCCAGGTTCATGTTGAGGCGGCTAGAAATGTCCACTTCGGTTGCATATTCTCTGCGAGGGAAAGAAACGAGAGAAATGGAAAACTCTGGCAGGGTCACAGCACGTCCTACGCCAGGGTTACTTTGGCAACTTTTTTAAGATCGGGGGACTTCGACTCCCAGAATTCCCCTGCCGCCAAGCAAGGGTTTACCAGAATGGATAGGAACACGAACAAATATAGACTGCTTTTCTTTACGCATTAGTTAATAGGGTAACTTTATTAGTAGATGGTGGGTATGTAGTGAATGTAATATATATTTTTGATAAGGTAACTTTATTAGTAGATGGTGGGTATGTAGTGAATGTAATATATTTTTCGATAGGGAAACTTTATTAGTAGATGGTGGGTATGCAGTGAACATAATATATCTTGACTTCAACAGAGTGAAAAAAATTGCTGGCTGGGGAATTCTGGGAGTTGAAGTCCACAAGTCTTAAAGTTAAAAGTCTTAAAAGGGTCCTTAAAGAGAGCAGGGCGTGGAGGGATCTCCTTTGCGGTACTCACTGGATCTCTTTGGGTTCCATGGAAAAGGCCCGCACCGTCCGGACGTTCCCCAAGGCCTCGTCTGCCACAGCTGTGGCCTTAGACACCTGCGAAGAAGGAAGGTAGGTAGGTCACTCGCTGGATGGCTGGCTGGCTGAGCGTGGGAATTGGCTGCAGCCAGACAGAACACAGCTACAACAAAAATACAGGTAGTTGTCGACTTATAATAGTTCATTTAGTGACCACTCAAAGTTACAACGGTCCTGAAAAATGCGCCTTAGGACCATTGGTCACACGAACCTTTGCACCATCCCCGTGATCAGAATTCGGACGCGTGGGTTCACTCATCACATTACTAACCTCACAGCTGCAGGGATTCCCTTAACAACTGTGGCGACAAAGTTTGTGAAATGGGCCGAAACTGACTTCACAAACGTCTCACTTAACAACAGAAAAAGTGGGGGTTTAATTGCGGTCGTAAGTCGAGGACTACCGGTAGATGCGGAACTTAACCCAAAGGAGGACTAGGAAAAGCGAGGGTTGTGTCAAAACAGAACGGACGAGATCATAAGTTAACATAATACATCGTATTTTTGACAGGGAATTTTTATTAGTAGATGGTGGGTATGCAGTTAACATAATATATCACATTTTTTTGACAGGAAAACTTTATTAGTAGATGGTGGGTATGTAGTGAACATAATATATCACATTTTTTTGATAGTAAAACTTTATTAGTAGATGGTGGGTATGTAGCGAATGTAATATATTTTTCGATAGGGAAACTTTATTAGTAGATGATGGGTATGCAGTGAACATATTGCATTTTTTGATAGGGAAAATTTATTAGTAGATGGTGGGTATGCAGTGAACATAATATATCACATTTTTAATAAGGTAACTTTATTAGTAGATGATGGGTATGCAGTGAACATAATCTATCACATTTTTGGATAGGGAGATTTTATTAGTAGATGGTGGGTATGCAGTGAACATAATGTATCACATTTTTGGATAGGGAGACTTTATTAGTAGATAGTGGGTATGCAATGACCATAATTTATTTATTTATTTATTATTTATTTAGTGTTCTTCTATGCCGCCCATTCCCTGAGGACTCAGGGCGGCGTACAACATTTTAAGGAACAACTAAACAATAAAATTATTAAAAACAATTTAAAAAGAGTTTTAAAAAGACATACCAAACCATGCAGCGAATGTAATACATTTTTTGATAGGAAAACTTTATTAGTAGATGGTGGGTATGTAGTGAATATAATATATTTTTCGATAGGGACACTTTATTAGTAGATGGTGGGTATGCAGTGAACATAATATATCACATTTTTTTGATAGGGGAACTTTATTAGTAGATGATGGGTATGTAGTGAACATAATATATCACATTTTTTTGATAGGAAAACTTTATTAGTAGATGGTGGGTATGTAGTGAATGTAATATATTTTTCGATAGGGAAACTTTATTAGTAGATGGTGGGTATGCAGTGAACATATCGCATTTTTTGATAGGGAAACTTTATATTAATAGATGGTGGGTATGCAGTGAACATAATATATCACATTTTTTGATAGGAAAACTTTATTAGTAGGTGGTGGGTATGTAGCGAATGTAATATATTTTTCAATAGGGAAACTTTATTAGTAGATGGTGGGTATGCAATGAACATAATATATCACATGTTTTTGATAGGGAAACTTTATTAGTAGATGGTGGGTATGTAGTGAACATAATATATCTTGACTCCAACAGAGTGAAAAAAATGCTGGCTGGGGAATTGTGGGAGTTGAAGCCCACAAGTCTTAAAGTTGCCATGGTTGGAACACTCCTCTACTAGATAAAGCAGGACTTGAATGCAGAGTTCTGGGCCTCTGCTAAACAGGTTTAGTTCGGGGAACGTTCACACTCATTCACTTTTCCCTACCTGTTCTTGGGCTTTGCGGGAGAGCCTCCGAAGAGAGGTGCCGAGAAAGGTCCCGATCCCCACCAAGAAGGGCATGACCACAACAAGGATCCCCGTCAGCTTGGGGGAAATCAGGTAAAGAGACACAAAACAGCCCACGGTCTGGGTGAGGCTGCGCAGACCCTGCGAGGTTGGGAGGGGGTGGAGAGAGAGAGAGACGGCGGCATGAAAAAAGGTGCCCCGTTCAAGAGGGAAGGGAACCCCCCCAAGCCTGTTTGCGCGAGAGGGCCTTTAATCAGAACGGGATTGCCCCCCATCCTCCCGACCCTTCTGCCCCCCCCCCCCCGCGAGCCAAACCTGAGAGATGACCAGCTTGAAGGAAGATTTGAATTCCTGGATGTCGGCGGTCAGGCGATTCACCAGGTGCCCCGTCTGATTGGCATCGAAGAAGCCTATGTCTTCTCTTGGGGAAGGAGAGAACCAGTGTTACAGGGCCCCTTCCAGATTCTGATTCAATGCCCTTTGGACCTGGCCACCCATTTCCATGGCCGTTACCGGAGGAAGGACGAGAAGAGCTGCTTCCGCATACTGCCGGCTACCTTCTCCCCGATCCAGGACAGCAGCAGGATGTACCCAAAGGTTAACGCACCCTGCGGACACACACACACACACACACACACACACACACACACACACACACACACACACACACAGAGTGTTACGTGTCACCATCCGGAGTTGTGCGCTGCCAACGCTGATGTTGAGCATTGGTGCGCTCTAATCCCCCGATGGTGGCGGGATGGTGGATCGAGAGGAGGAGGAAGAGGATCACCTGAAGGCCGTAGAGTGTTAGCAGGCGCAGGGCCGGCTCGCGCACCATGCGCAGGTAATCGCCCACCCGCATGTGCTTGGCCACCACGTTCACCATCTGGCCCAGCAGCAGCGGGATCTGGATGTTGAGCATGGCCGCCCCGAAGGCAAACTGGAGGGCAGGAAAGAGAAAAGGCTTGGGGAAAACGCACCACCGGGGGTGGGGGGCGTTGAGAAACTGGGGGTTTAAATAGGATTGCTGGAAGGTCAGCCGGCAGCGTGCGGCAGCCAGCGCAAAAAGCTCATACGACCCTTGGTTGTATAAACACTCCTTTCCTCCCTTCTTTCTCCTTCCTTCTGTCTTCCTTCTTCTCCTTCCTTGCTACCTTTTTTCTCCCATTCTTTCCATCTTCCTACTTTCTCCTCCCTTCCTTCTTCCATTCCTTTTCTCCTTCCTTCCTTCCTTTCTCCTTCCATCTTCTTCTCCTTCCTTGCTACCTTTCTTCTCCCATTCTTTCCATCTTACTTTCTCCTCCCTCCCTCCCTTCTTCCATTCCTTCCTGTCCTCCCTCCCTCCCTTCTCCCCTTCCTTTTATCCCTTCCTTCTCCCATTCTTTCCATCTTCCTTTCTCCATCCTTCCTTCTTCCATTCCTCCCTCCCTCCCTTCTTCCATTCCTTCCTGTCCTCCCTCCCTCCCTTCTCCCCTTCCTTTTATCCCTTCCTTCTCCCATTCTTTCCATCTTCCTTTCTCCATCCTTCCTTCTTCCATTCCTCCCTCCCTTCCTTCTTCCATTCCTTTTCTCCTTCCATCTTCTTCTCCTTCCTTGCTACCTTTCTCCCATTCTTTCCATCTTCCTTCCTTCTCCCATTCCTTCAATCTTCCTTCTCCTTCCTTGCTACCTTTTTTCTCCCATTCTTTCCATCTTCCTACTTTCTCCTCCCTTCCTTCTTCCATTCCTCCCTACCTTCTCCCATTCCTTTTCTCCTTCCTTCCTTCCTTTCTCCTTCCATCTTCTTCTCCTTCCTTGCTACCTTTCTTCTCCCATTCTTTCCATCTTTCTTCTTTCTCCGTCCTTCCTTCTTCCATTCCTCCCTCCCTTCTCCCGTTCCTTTTCTCCTTCCTTCCTTCTCCCATTCTTTCCATCTTCCTTTTCTCCTCCCTCTTCTTCCATTTCTTCTTTCTCCTCTTTCTTCTCCCCTTCCTTTTCTCTTTCCTTCCATCTTCCTTTCTCCTGCCTTCCTTTCCTTCCATCTTCCTATTTTCTCCTTCCTTTCCTTCCTTCTCCCATTCTTTCCATCTTCCTCCTTTCTCCTTCCTTGCTACCTTTCTCCTCCCTCCATTCCTTCTCCCATTCATTTTCTTCCTTCCTTCCATTCCTTCCATCTTTCTAACTTCCATCATCCTTCTCCTTCCTTCTCCTCCATTCCCACCCAATAATCCTTCTGAGCGACAGGCTACGCTGGCCTGCCTCCACCACCCTCCCCCCCGTTCTTAACCACATGGTCAAAGACCCTCACCACGATGGCCGCCGTCACTGCCAATAGCTGAGGGCGCAGGAATTTCCAAAACATGCCCCAGTTGAAATCCGGCTCTTTTTCCCCGGGCATGCAGATCATTTCCACTTTGGGCGCTTCCTGGCAGACGGCCCTCTTGCCGAAGCCGGCCCCCAGCCCCACCAAAGCTGGCCCCGCCCACAGGGCCGCCATCCGGCCCAGCGGGACCAGGTGGCGAGGCAAAACCAACAGGACGGCTGGGGAGAGCTTGGGGGGACCGCGGGGGACCCGGCGGAAGCAGGGCGGCCTGGCATGGCTTCCGGAGTGCCTGCGAGGAAGGAGGGAGAGAGAGAGAGAGGGAAGAACACACACATCGCATACACAAGTTGTGAGGGAAAAGACGCAGAGAGATGGCTTGCAAAGGGATGCCTGCCCTTGCCCTCTGGTCCCCGGGCATCCCACTCGCCCGGGGATACCAAGCTTCCCACCCTCAATCCATGATGGGGCACGTAAGAGGTAGCAAAGGGGCATTTCTCTCGGAAGGGGGTTCAAGCATTCTATGTTGAGGGGTTCCGAGTGCGGAGGTGGGTGGTTTTGTTGCCGACGTTTCGTCACCCAACTAGGTAACATCATCAGTGCTGAAAGGGAGGGGGGAGGAGGAGGAGGAGGAAAAAAGTAAGGTTCTACATTTAGGCAAGAAAAACAAAATGCACAGGTACAGTATATGTGGTACCTTGCTCAACAGTAGTATCTGTGAGAGGGATCTTGGAGTTCTAGTGGACAACCATTGAAATATGAGCCAGCCGTGTGCAGCAGCTGCCAAAAAAGCCAACACAGTTCTAGGCTGCATTAACAGAGGGATAGAATCAAGATCACGCGAAGGGTTAATACCACTTTACAATGCCTTGGTAAGGCCACGCTTGGAATACTGCATTCAGTTTTGGTCGCCACGATGTAAAAAGGATGTTGAGACTCTAGAAAGAGTGCAGAGAAGAGCAACAAAGATGGTTAGGGGACTGGAGGCGAAACATATGAAGAACGGTTGCAGGAACTGGGTATGTCTAGTTTAATGAAAAGAAGGAACAGGGGAGACATGATTGCAGCCTTCCAATATCTCAGGGGCTGCCCCAAAGAAGAGGGAGTCAAGCTATTCTCCAAAGCACCTGAGGGTAGAACAAGAAGCAATGGGTGGAAACCAAACAAGGAGAGAAGCAACTTAGAACTAAGGAGAAATTTCCTGACAGTTAGGACAATTAATCCGCGGAACAGCTTGCCTCCAGAAGTTGTGAATGCTCCAACACTGGACGTTTTAAAGAAGATGTTGGATAACCATTTGTCTGAAGTAGTGTAGGGTTTCCTGCCTAAGCAGGGGGTTGGACTAGAAGACCTAAATGTAGAACCTTACTTTTTTCACCCTTGAATTTCATTTTGTTAGATAGCGCCCAATGTTCAAGTCTGTCAAGATCCTTCTGTATCTTGAGCCTATCTTCTGGAGAGTTGGCTATCCTTGCCAATTTGGTGTCATCTGCAAATTTGACGAGTTCCCCATCTATCCCCTCGTCCAAGTCATGGATGAAGATGTTCCCTAGTTGGGTCATGAAACGTCTGCAAGGTAACCACCCAGCCCAATGACTGTTGATTTAAGGAGGCTAATCTCCAAAGCGCAGCCTTAGCTCCGTGTCTTCTCTGTCTCCCTTGAAAATAAGCCCCACCGTAGCCTAGAAGTGTGGCCTAGGAATGAGAAGAGTTGGAAGGGACCTCGGAGGTCTTCTAGTCCAACCCCCTGCTCCGGCAGGAGACCCTTACCGAATCGTAGAATCACAGAAAGGACCTCGGAGGTCATCTAGTCCCACCCTCTCCTCGTTGAGCACACGCTTTGAGACTCATCGATTTGGGCGGCTTACAGGAATGTTCAGTTAAACCACGATGAAAGTGATTGGCGTGGCCTATCCCGGTGTAATGACGGTTTACTGAACATTTCCGCGCGCTCAACGAGTACCGGGGTGGGACTAGATGACTTCCGAGGCCCCTTCCAGCTCTTGCCCTTCTACGATTCTGTGAGGGTCTCCTGCTGGAGCAAGGGGCTGAACTAGATGGCCTCCCAGGTCCCTACCAACTCTGTTCTTCTACGATTCTGTGAGGGTTTCCTGCTTGAGGGGGGTTGGACTAGATCAGTGTTTTTCAACCACTGTGCCGCGGCACACTAGTGTGCCGTGACATAATGTAAGGTGTGCTGTGGGAAAAACACCCGCCGGGTGTTTTTGCTACGGGACATCTCTGTGTCCCGAAAGTTGGTTTCGGGACACAGAGATGCCTCTATTAAGTCCCTGCAGCCCCGCGTTTACTTTAAAACGCGGGGACCGCCGGGAGGTAGCGCACGCAGGGACGTCACTGATGTCCCATGCGTGCGCCGATAGCAACAATCGCGGAGGACCAGAGCAGCGAGGAGGACGCGCGCTGTCAACTTGGTAAGTGTTGAGGCAAGTGGCGGCATCGGGGGAAGGCTCCTGCCCGCGTCTCCCGCCCACCCGCCCGCCTCTCATTCTTTTAAATGCTAAGGCAAGAGACGGGCAGGCGGGCGGGAGACGCGGGCAGGAGCCTTTCCCCGATGCCGCCACTTGCCTCACTCGCCAGGCGCCTCTGCTCCGTGGTGCCTTCCGCGTGTGCAGCGTCTGCAATGTTGACAAGCCCCCCCCCCCGCTCGAAGGCCACAGAGGTTCCTTCTTCCTCCTGCAGGGAGAAAGACGGAAGGAAGGAAGGAAGGAAGGAAGGAAGGAAGGAAGGAAGGAAGGAAGGAAGGAAGGAAGGAGAAGACAGACAGAAAGAAAGAAAGAAAGGAAAGAAGGAAGGAAGGAAGGAAGGAAGGAAGGAAGGAAGGAAGGAAGGAAGGAAGGAAAGAAAGAAAGAAAGAAAGAAAGAAAGAAAGAAAGAAAGAAAGAAAGAAAGAAAGAAAGAAGAAAAGAAGTTAGGAAGGAAGGAAGGAAGACAGAAAGAAAGAAAAAGAAAGATGTTAGGAAGGAAGGAAGACAGAAAGAAAGAAAAAGAAAGATGTTAGGAAGGAAGGAAGATGGAAGAAAGAAAGAAGGAAGCAAGGAAAGAAAGAAGAAGAAAGAAGACAGACAGATAGACAGACAGAAAGAAGTTAGGAAGGAAGGAAAACAGACAGAAAAAAGAAAGAAAAAGAAAGAAAGACAGAAAGAAAGTGATGTTAGGAAGGAAGGAAGACAGAAAGAAAAAGAAAGATGGTAGGAGGGGTAGTCTTATACGGTGAGTATATCCCAAACTCTATATTTTAAAAGGAAAAATTGGGGGTCGTCTTATACGCCCAGTCGTCTTATACGCCGGCACATACGGTATACTGGACTGAAATTTTTTTAACATTTTCTAATGGTGGTGTGCCTCGTGATTTTTTTCATGAAAAAAGTGTGCCTTTGCACAAAAAAGGTTGAAAAACACTGGACTAGATGACCTCTGTGGCCCTTCCCAACTCTTGCATTCTGTAAAGGTCTCCTGCTCGGAAAGGGGGTTGGACTAGATGACCTCCCAGGTCCCTTCCAGCTCTTGTCCTTCTATATGATTCTGGAAGGGTGTCCTGCTGGAACAGGGGATTGGACTAGATGACCTCCAAGGTCCCTTTCCAATGCTGCAATTCTGTTAAGGGTCTCCTGCATGGGAAGGGGGCTGGACTAGATGACCTCCCAGGTCCCTTCCAGCTCTTGTCCTTCTATATGATTCTGGAAGGGTGTCCTGCTGGAACAGGGGATTGGACTAGATGGCCTCCAAGGTCCCTTTCCAATGCTGCAATTGTTAAGGGTCTCCTGCATGGGAAGGGGGCTGGACTAGATGACCTCCCAGGTCCCTCCCAACTCTGTCATTCTGTAAAGGTCTCCTGCTTGGGAAGGGGGTTGGACTAGATGGCCTCCCAGGTCCCTCCCAGCTCTTGTCCTTCTATGATTCTGTGAGGGTCTCCTGCTTGAGGGGGTTAGACTAGATGACCTCTGTGGCCCCTCCCAACTCTTGTCATTTTGTAAAGGTCTCCTGCTTGGAAAGGGGGTTGGACTAGATGACCGCCCGGATCCCTTCCAGCTCTTGTCCTTCTATATGATTCTCTAAGGGTATCCTGCTGGAAGAGGGGGCTGGACTAGATGACCTCCCAGGTCCCTCCTGACTTGTCATTCTGTAAAAGGCTCTCCTGCTCGGGAAGGGGATCGGACTAGATGACCTCCAACGTCCCTTTTCCAATGCTGCGATTCTGTTAAGGGTCTCCTGCCTGGGAAGGGGGCTGGACTAGATGACCTCTAGGGTTCCTTCCGACTCTATCCCGATCTATTGAGCTGTTTTCACACCAGAAGCAGATTTTAAAAAAAATGGGCCGCAGGGCTTTTCCAAGAACCGAATTCCAAGGAAAACGTGGAAGTGGGGAGGGGGGGCAATCCCCACTGGGGTGAAAAAAAATACGCAGGGCGCATGCGCCATCCCAGTCCTGGCCGGCTCATCGCTTGGAACTTTCTGCCCGGCGGGAGAAAGTGGCGAAAGGGAAAGTCGAGCGGGCGAAAGTGACTTTCCCTCCCAGCTGCCTCTTCCACAGCGGTTGATAGCCAATAGGAGAGGAGCAGGAGGTGGGACTACGACTCCCGGCATGCCCCGCGAGGCGGCCTGATTTTTTTTCCCCCTCCCCGTTACGGTTACCTGGCAACGCCCGGGGCCGGCGAGGGGCCCTTCATGGCCGCCTCGGCGCGGGGAAGCCGCCGGCCGTAGGGCGACCACCGGCCCCCGGCCAGGCCCGGCCGCAGCAGAGCCAGCCGGGCCAGCAACATAGCGGCGACCGAAAGCGGCTCCCCTCAACGCCCTCACGAACCGTCGCCGCCGCCGCCGCCCACAATGCCCCGCGCGGAGAGGAGGGGGCGTGGCTGAGGCGCGAGAGAGACGGACAGCCGCGCAGGCGCCGGGCGCGGAGGCGCGCGTGCGAAGACACCCCCCCCCCGTCTCGTCTCCACGCACGAGAGGCTTCCCGCGCAGGCGCAATGACAGTCGTTGAGGCGCAATAAGAGTCGGCAAGGCGGGGCCACACGACTCCGCCCTACTAGGCGCCCCCTCCCCTGCGCAAGCGCAATAAGAGTCAGGCTAGTCCATGCCGGCTCCGGTCAGAGGAGACGACCCTGCGCAAGCGCAATAAGAATAGCAAGGCTAGTCCAAGCTGGCTCCGCCTCCTGAAGGCGAGTTAGGCAGGCAAAACAAGTGTTGGTTTACGACGGTGATGATCCGCGCAGGCGCACTAAGAATTGACGAAGCTAGTCCGCCTCCGAGAAAAGATCCGCGCAGGCGTATTAAGATTCTGTGAGGCGCGGCCATGCCAGAAAACGATCAGCGCAGGCGCAGTAGTTCGGCTAGGCGTGGCCCCGTTGTCATCCCCCCCCGGGAGGCGTGGCCTCGGAACCCGCGGGGTCGGACGCGGCTCCGGCCCGGCGTGACTCAGGCCCGGTCCTCGCTCGGTGAGCGGCTGCTTTTCCCCTTCTCCGTCCCGGGGGAGGCTCCGCGGACGGGGCAGAGGGGCTGGCAGCTGCCGGAGGAGGCGTCCTTCGGGGCGTTTGGCGGGGTCACGCCGCTGCTCCGCACCTACGACCGCTGCTCCGGACTTGCGACGCCGCTGAAGGGTGGATCTTGGGGAGAGGGTGGGAGGGTGGTGAGTTCGAGTTCTGCCTCGGACTGGTGTGGGAGAAGCTGGGCCAGGCTCTCTCTCTCTTGCCCGGCCGGCCCACCTCGCAGGGTTGTCGTGGGAGGGGAAGGGGAGGGAGGGAGAGGGTGAGGGGTGTTGGGCATCTTGAGTTGCTAGCAAGTCATGAAGGTTAAAAAAACAGAAAGGAGACTGGGCAGGCATTGGTCAGAAATGGGATCAGATCTCCTCGGTCAGGGGGTTGGACTAGATGACCTCCCAAGATCCCTTCCAACCCGGTCATTCGGTCAGGGTCTCCTGTTTGATCCGGGGTTTGGACTAGATGACCTCCCAAGATCCCTTTCCAACTCTGCGATTCTGTCATTCTGTAAGGGTTTCCTTTCTGAGCAAAGGGTTGGACTAGATGACCTCCCAAGATCCCTTTCCAACCCTGTGATTCTGTCATTCTGTAAGGGTTTCCTTCCTGAGCAAGGGGTTTGGACTAGATGACCTCCGAGTTCCCTTCCAACCCGGTCATTCGGTCAGGGTCTCCTGTTTGATCCGGGGTTTGGACTAGATGACCTCCCAAGATCCCTTCCGACTCTTGTGATTCTGTAAGGGTTTCCTTCCTGAGCAAGGGGCTGGACTAGAAGACCTCCAAAGGTCCCTTCCGACTCTGTTATTCTATAAGGGTTTCCTGCTTCAGCAGGGGGTTGGACTAGATGACCTCCCAAGATCCCTTCCCACTCTTGTGATTCTGTCATTCTGTAAGGGTTTCCTTCCTGAGCAAGGGGCTGGACTGGATGACCTCCAAGGTCTCCCTTCCGACTCTTCTTATTCTATAAGGGTTTCCTGCTTCAGCAGGGGGTTGGACTAGACAACCTCCGAGGTCCCTTCCAATTCTGTCACTATCATTTTTGTAAGGGTCTCCTGCTTTTGAGCAGGGGGCTGGACTAGATGACCTCCGAGCTCCCTTCCAACTCTGTCCTCGGACGTTCTAACCAGGTGGGGGCGGGCACCGAACTTCTCCCCAGGCTCTCCCGATTGACCGAACTTTGGCGAAGAGTGGGGGGCAGATAATGCCTTCTGCGCACAGTCTCAATTGGGGGCAGGGGTCATGTTGCCGGTGTGTGTGTGTGTGCATCCTTTTGTGCAGTTGTCCTCTTTCTGGCCGAGGACATCCCGGTTGTCGTCGAATCACATTTTTTGTTTGGGAGGATTTTGTCCGCTGTTCGGTTGCGTACATTGTAACTGTGTTCCTTTTTTTGTTGCAGAGTGGCCGGTGATTTGAGCGCTAGCCGGGAGCTCTTCGTGTGTGTGTGTGTGTGTGTGTGTGTGTGTGTGTGTGTGTGTTTCTGTGGACCTCTTTGTGCGCCCCGGCCCCATGGCGGACAGCCAGGAGCACTCGGGGGAATACCATCCCTTGCCGGCTTTCGAAGATGAGGACGATGAAGAGTTGCTGGTCCACGTGACAGAGGGGCTGAAAGGTACCCCGGGATTTTGGGGAGGGGGGGCATGGAGGAGTGGGGGGACATGTGAGGAGACTCCTTGTACCCCAATATTTTTTTCCTTCCCCCTCCTCCCAGATTCCTGGCACCACATCAAGAACCTGGATAACTTCTTCACTAAAATATCCTTGGGAAGAATTTCCCCCCCCCCTCAAAAAAAAAGCCCCTTTTTCTGGCTCGATCTCACAGCCGGTCCTCGGCTTAACGACCGTGAGCCATTTCTTAAGTGAATTGGGCTCCCGTTTGGCTTGCCGCCGTCGTTAAGTGAACCCCCTGCCGTCATTCGGCTGGTCACCTGGTGGGTTGAGCGAACCCGGTTTAGTCGATTGACTTGACCGCGGAAGGCAGGATGGTGTGAGCCCAGACACGCTGCGACCATGCTAACTACAAGTCGGTTGCCGCAAGCCGCCGTATCACTGGATCACTGCGGTCGTAAGGGTAAAAAACAGTCATAGGTCAGTGGTTTCAGGGCCTTTGGAACTTGGAACGGTCACTAAATGAACTGTTGTAAGTCAAGGATGGTCTGTTTAGTGACCGAAGTTACAACAAGACGGAAAAAAGTGACTGAGGGCCGTTTTTCATACTTAAAAACCGTCGCAGCACCACGACGGTGATGGGATCAAAGTTCGGATCCTTGGCAAGCGACTCATAGGTATGACGGTTGCAGTGTGTTGCAAAAATCATGTGATCTCCTTTTGCGACCTTCACAAACAAACCGGATTCGCTTAACGACCGTGTTATTAACTTAACAAACAGTGCTTCATTTAACAAAAAGGACAGGAAAGGGAAAGGGTGGCACAACTAACTTAACGACCGGGGCAGGCAAGGTTGTAAAAGGGGGCACAACTCACTTAACTCACTTAACGACCAGGGCAAGCAAGGTCACAAAACGGGGGTACGACTCGCTTAACAAACTCACTTACTGACCGGGGCAAACAAGGTCATAAAAAGAGGTGCAACTCACTTAACAAACTCACTTAACGACTGGGGCAAGCAAGGTCATTAAAGGACGCCGTTCTCGCTTAACAAACTCACTTAATGACCACGGCAAGCAAGGTCATTAAAGGAGGCCGTTCTCATTTAACAAGCTCACTTAACGACCGGGGCAAGCAAGGTCGTTAAAGGAGACCATTCTCACTTAGCAAACTCACTTAACGTCCGGGGACAAGCGAGATCGTAAAAGGAAGCGCAACTCGCTTTAACCACTGCCTCGCTTAGCAATGCAAATTTGGGGGTGGATTATGGTCGTAAGTCGAGGACCACCCATCCAGGGAGGCTGGCTGGAAACACCCCCCCCCCCCGGTGGTGTGGAATCTGTCTTAAGCTGCCCCGAAGTGTCCGTCACCGTGCGGGTCAAAAAACCCCCTGCCCCGCGTGGGTCGTACGGCGGGACGCGTCCCGTGGCCGACGTTATTTTTTTCCTTGACGGCGTCTCCACATCTATCATTTCCACCAGAGGAACGGCTTCGGCTGCATGATGCTTTCCGACGTCTTTGAGCTGGTGTAAGGCTCCGACCAGGTGTCCCGTACCCCCGATTCCCACCGGGTGGGGAGGCGGGCAGCCGGAAAGAGAGCTGGCCTTTGGGGGGGGGAGTTGTGCCCCCTTCCTGCGCAGGTGGCCCCTCCGTTCTGGCTTGTTTGGCAAAAGGGGCGCCCTGGGCCAGCCAGGCTTCCTTGCCTCTCAGGATAGGAGAAGGATAAAAAAGAATGTAGAATTCAGAGTCGAATAGAATTCAGAATAAATTAGAATTCAGAAGAGAATTTAGAATGGAAGAGAATTTAGAAGAGAAAAGAATTCAAAAGACGCGGTGGCTCAGCGGCTAAGACGCTGAGCTTGTCGATCAGAAAGGTCGACAGTTTGGCGGTTCGAATCCCTAGCGCCGCGTCACGGCGTGAGCTCCCGTTACTCGTCCCAGCGTCTGCCAACCTAGCAGTTCGAAAGCACGTTAAAAAAAGGCAAGTAGAAAAAAATGGGGACCACCTTTAGTGGGAAGGTAAACAGCGTTCCGTGCGCCTTCGGCGTTTATAGTCACGCCGGCCACATGACCACGGAGTCGTCTTCGGACAGCGCTGGCTCTTCTCCGGCTTTGAAACGGAGATGAGCACCGCCCCCTAGAGTCAGGAACGACTAGGACGTATGTTTACCTTCATTTATTTATTCATTTGTTCAAAAATAGAATAGCATAGAATTATGTTTTTGTGTAAATGAAAAGAAAAAAAGAAGAAAAAGAGAAAAAAAAGAATAGGATTTAGAGGAGAATTCAGAATAGAATTTAGAACAGAATGGAATGAAATGAAATAGAATAGAACAATAAGAATAGAATGCAGAATAGAATAGAAATAGAACGGAGTAGAGTGGGAAGGGACCTTGGAGGTCATCTAGCCCAACAGCACCCCACCCCACCCTTCTCCCCAGGCAGTTCCTGTTTGTGGCCACCTTCTCTACCTTCCTGCTCTGCTGCGTGGAATACGACATCCTCTTTGCCAACCAGCCCGTCAATCACACCCACCCCGGCGGAGGAGGAGGAAGGGGCTTTCTGCCCGACCGGAGCAAGGTGACGCTGCCGGATGCCATCCTGCCGGCTGCCCAGTGTGCCGAGAGGTGAGTGTGCCGCCGGCGAAAGCAAAGGCTCCGGCCTGAATTTGGCAGATGCCCTGGTTTTTAACAGGAGCTGAAATGGGCATCGGGCGTCGCGGTGGGACGTCGGCGCAGGAAAGCCGAGCCGGGCATTGCTCGTATTCTCCAGTGGGGGGGGGAGGGTCTTGTTTTTGGGGGTGCTGAGCAAAAGGGGACAAGAGACACTGCCCCCCCCCCGCTGCCTTCGCAGCCCCTGCCAGCTTGGCACAAACCCTTCCTTTCTGGCTTATTGGCGAAGCTAGACTACCTCGGCACGAGGAGTCTCTCCTATTACGGCTTGCTGATCTGACCAGGGAGGGATGTAGGGCGAGAACTAGGGTGCTAATCCACCCCGAATCTGCTTTTCGGGGTCAGCTTCGCCGAATGCAGGTACACGACATCCTCGAGTTACAACGGTTTGCTTAGCGACCGATATTACAAGGGCACGTTGGGACACACACACACACACACACACACACACACACACACACACACACACACCAGGTGTGGAATCTGTCTTAAGCTGCCCCGAAGTGTCCGTCACCGTGTGGGTCAAACCCCCCCTGCCCCACGTGGATCGTACGGCGGGACGTGTCCCGTGGCCGACGTTATTTTTTTCCTTGACGTCGTCTCCACATCTATCATTTCCACCTTGTGAGCCTCTCTGGTTTATCAAGTCAAGGTAGGCTGCCTCGGCATGCGGAGTCTCTCCTTTTCGGCTGTAGGTGTGCCCCAAGGCAGGCAGTTCATTTAGTGACCATCGGAAGTTGTAACGGACTGGGGGGAAAAAGAGACTGAGGGCCGTTGTTTGCACTCAACGACCGTTGCAGTGTCCATCGCGGTCAGGGGATCAAACGTCAGACACTTGGCAGCCGGTTCACACTTACGACAAGTAGTCGACGGGGAAGCCGGATTGACTTAACGGCCGGGTGGGACTCACTTATTGGCCGCAGGGAGTCCCTCAGCGGCAGGGGTAAGGAAGGGGAAATGGGACGCAACTCACTTGAAATGAAATGACTCACTTAACACCGGAAAGGTGGGGCTCAGTTGTGGTCATAAGTCGAGGACTGTCCGTAGAAATAGCTTCCCTGTGCTATCTGCGGGGTGCCGAAAATGACATGGGGGGGCTGGTGAGGCTGGGGGGGGGCAGATACTTCGGTCGGGACGGGACCTGCCCATGGCTCAAGTTTAGAAACGTTGATTTAGAAATACTCCTCGTTTAACAACCATTCCTTTACAAACGGCACGGAAAACAGGGACTTACGACCCCGTTTCACGCTTACGACCGTGGCAGGCCGCCCGATTTTACGTTCGGGGGCGCTCGGCAACCGGTTCGTATTTCGGACGGTCGCAGCCACGCCCCTTTCGCGACCTCCCGATGAGCCGAGCCAAAGGACCGAAACCCGGATCCGCTTCACGACCGGGTTCCTCGTTTTAAAAACGGCGGGGGCATCCACCGAACGAAGAAAAGCTTAGGTGGCCAACGGAAACTTGGCCGACGTCTCGCCGAACCGGAGGAATTCCCGGGCTCCGCGGTGGTTTGACGTCACGGACACCCGGTGTTTGTTCAACGGCGAGACGGCGAGTTTAGAAACCGGAGCAGCTGCTGCCTCCAAGGCTGCTGTTCGACAGGTGCAGAGCGAGCCTCCTTCCCCCACTCCCGAAGATCTGCAGCCCAGCTGCCCCAGACAGAACGCAACACTCCTCGCCTGTTGATCCCGGGAACCGGTCCAAGGCGACGTCTCGGCCCTTTCCGCGTATCGGGGGCTGTTCCTAGAAGACAGTTGTTGTGTGTTTTTGTTTGTTTGTGTGCAACCGGAGAGGCCTTGCGCAACCAACGGCTGAACCTGTTGCTTCCTCCCCTTCCCTTCTCTCTCTCCCCACCCCCACCCCCTTTCCCCCCAGGATCCAGGCCAATAGTGGTGTCATTTTCCTGCTAGTCATGGCTGCTACTTTCTGGCTCTACCGTTTGGTGAAAGTCCTTTGCAGCCTGTTGGGCTACTGGGAGATCCGGTCCTTTTACACCAAGGCGCTCAAGATCCCCTCGGTAAGTGTGTGTGTGAGAGAGAGGAGAGGCGTTATACCATTTCAGACCAGTGACTGTCCAGTTTTTTCTTAAAAACCTCCAGCGATGAAACCCCCGCAACTTCCAGTGGCATGCAGTTCCGCTGGGGTTTTTTTATATATATTTTTCTCCACAATAGCAATAACAATAGCACTTAGACTTATATACCGCTTCATAGTGCTTTACAGCCCTCTCTAAGCGATTTACAGAGTTCAGCATATTGGCCCCAACAATCTGGGTCCTCATTTTACCGACCTCGGAAGGATGGAAGGCTGAGTCAACCTTGAGCCGGTGAGATTTGAACAGCTGAACTGCTGAACTAGCAGTAGCCTGCAGTGCTGCATTTAACCACTGCGCCATCTCGGCACAATTTCCATATATACATCAATACATATACCTTAAAGACGGGTGGATTGCTACCGGTGCGGTCCAGTGCGCCGTTCCGGTAGGAACCCACCGATTGTGCAATTTTGCGCGCAACGCTCCGGTGCCGTCTTCGATGGTCCGTCGCGCGGCACCATCTTTTCCCCCGAATGTTTGGCCTTTTTTTTTTGCTTCCTGCGCATGCGCGGAAGCAAAATCTCACGAGGAGACGCGTGCATGTGCGAGATTTTGGCAGTTGTTTGCTTCTGCTCATAGCAATAGCACTTAGACTTATATACCGCTTCCTAGTGCTTTACAGCCTTCTCTAAGCGGTTTACAGAGTTCAGCATATTGTCCCCAACAATCTGGGTCCTCATTTTACCGACCTCGGAAGGATGGAAGGCTGAGTCAACCTTGAGCCTGGTGAGATTTGAACAGCTGAACTGCTGAACTAGCAGTCACTGAAGTAGGTTGCAGTGCTGCTTTTAACCACTGCGCCACCTCAGCTCATCTTCCGCATTTGCGGAAGCAAAAAATTGCCGAAATTGCGTGCGTCCCCTTGGCGAGATTTCTGCGATTTTTTTTTGCTTCCTGCGCATGTGCGGAAGCAAAATCGCACGAGCGGACGTACGCGTGTCGCAAGTGTGCGCCTGCGCGCGCGATATGTGATGATGAGCACACAGCGCACCGGTAGCCAGGTAAGAGGAACTTGCCCCTGCTTAAAGATATATCAATAACATGCCTACTTTCCCAGTCAATCAAAATTCAATCACCTTGAGCAGGGGGTTGGACTAGATGACCTACAAGGTCCCTTCTGACTCTAATAATAAATCTAAAAAAAACCAGTTCATCAGTCTGTTTCTTTCTTTTCTCCACACTCCCCTCCCTCTCTCTCCACCTCCTCAATCTACCTTCTTACTCCTTCTCTCCCCCTTCCTAGTTCCCTTCCCTTCTCCCCTTCCTTTCTACTTCCTCTTTCCTCCATTTCCTTCCCATTTTCTTTTTAATCATAATAATTTCATCTCTACATATATATCTTCCTTTTCTATCCATTCATAAAATTTCACCCATTCTTTATAATATTCTGAGTCTTCCTTGTCTTTAAGTTTCATTGTCAATCTATTCATCTCCGCACAGAAATATACCTACCGTATTTTTCGGAGTATAAGACGCACCGGAGTATAAGACGCACCTTAGTTTTGGGGGAGAAAAACAAGGAAAAAAGGCCTCTGCCTCCCAGCAATTTGCCAAACAGCAAACAGCACAGATGATATACACTGTTTGCTGTGTATTTCTGTGCATGTGTGCCTGACCCATAGAAATAGCAAAGAATTGGAGAAATGTACAATATGCCAGAAAGTTTTCTTAAATGTAGTCCCACTAACTCCTCCCAATTATTTAAATAGATCTACTCCAAGGTAACTAAACTCTAATACTAAGCAGGACACTGTTACATTTCAGACTATACTTGTACAGCGCTGTTAAAATTAATTCAAATTTCTGGAAGTTTACATTATTCTCTATTATTTAAAAGAAGATACAATAGCACTGGGCCTCTTCAGAGCAAGCATTTATTTTAAAAAAAACTTCTTTGTTTCGTTAAGTTGTCTAGATTTACAGGGATCTCCAATCTTGGCAACTTTAAGACTTGTGGACTTCAACTCCCAGAATTCCACAGCCGGCAAAGCTAACAAAGCTGGCTGTGGAATTCTGGGAGTTGAAGTCCACAAGTCTTAAAAGTTGCCCAGGTTGGAGACCCCTGGCTCTAGAACAATAATAAAGCCATCTTTAAAAAATAAGTCTAATAATTTGAACAGTCTACAGACATTTATAGTTATTCACTTACCCCTTTTCATCCAGTTCAGCAAAAAAATAAAAATCTGGGTGTCTCTCCCAGCTATTTGCCTCTTTGCAGTTTCAGTTTCAGTTTCCCACGTGGCAAAGCTAATCAGCTGTTCGTCGGGCAACTGCTACTGACTTGCTTGTCTTAACAGGCTCTTCCCTCTTTCCTGCAAGCAGGTAAATTGCTGGAAGATAGAGGCCAAAGGGTGGGGGTGGCTAGGTGGGTGGGGCTACATTCGGTGTATAAGACGCACCCAAGTTTTCACCCTCTTTTGGGGGGTAAAAAGGTGCGTCTTATACTCCGAAAAAAATACGGTAATTGTTCATGTAGCGACAGCAGTTAGGATTGCATTCACACAAAAATGGACGGCAGCTCCCATGCCGACTTAATCTTAGTTGCAAATCCCTCCCTTCGCAGGAGCAGCTGTGCAACTGCAGCTGGCAGGAGGTGCAGGCCCGGCTGATCTCGCTGCAACGGGAACAGCAGCTCTGCGTCCACCGGCGGGAGCTGACCGAGCTGGATATCCACCACCGGATCCTACGCTTCAAGAACTACCTGGTGGCCATGGTCAACAAGTCCCTGCTCCCCATCCGCTTCCACCTGCCCCTGCTGGGCCGGGGAGTCTTCCTGACCCAGGGTCTCAAGTACAACCTGGAGCTGCTGCTGTTCTGGGGGCCCGGGTCCCTCTTCCAGGGCAAGTGGAACCTCCAGCCGCAGTACAAGCGCGCCGGGTGCCGGCTGGAGCTGGCCCGGCGGCTGGAGCGCAGCCTTCTGCTCCTCGGAGTCGCCAATTTGTTGCTGTGTCCTTTCATCCTGGTCTGGCAGGGCCTCTACGCCTTCTTCAGCTACACCGAGGCGCTGAAGCGGGAGCCCGGCAGCCTTGGGGCCCGGCGTTGGTCGCTCTACGGCCGGCTCTACCTCCGGCACTTCAACGAGCTGGACCACGAGCTGCAGGCCCGGCTGAGCCACGGCTACAAGCCGGCGTCCAAGTACATGAACTCCTTCGCCAACCCGCTGCTGGCCGTGGTGGCCCGGAACGTCGGCTTCTTCGCCGGCTCCCTCCTGGCCGTCTTGATCGCCCTGACCGTCTACGACGAGGACGTGCTGACCGTCCAACACATCCTGACCGCCATCACGCTGCTGGGACTGGTGGTCACGCTGGCCAGGTGAGGGGAGGGGAGGGAAGGGGAGGGGGGGCTGGAAGAAGATAAGGCGGGGTCCGTCTGCCGCTGCCCCGTTTGGGAATGGGGGTTGGGGGTTTCCTCGCGGGGGGTGGACTGAAAGGGGAGCTGGGGGAGGGGGCTCCGCTTATTTCTGGAGGGGCTGAGTTTGGGGTCTTCGGAGAAGTGCTGGTTTGTGGGATAGGGGTCAGGGCCCTCCTTTCCTTCCTTCCTTCCTTCCTTCCTTCCTTCCTTCCTTCCTTCCTTATTTCCTATTTCCTTTCTTCCTTTCCTTCCTTCCTCTTTCCTTCCTTTCTCCCTTCCTTCCTCTCTCCCTTCCTTCCTTCCTCTCTCCCTCCCTCCCTCCCTCTTCTTTCTTTCTTTCTTTCTTTCTTTCTTTCTTTCTTTCTTTCTTTCTTTCTCCCTTTCCTTCCTCCCTACCTCCTTCCATCCTTTCCTTCCTAACTCTTTCCTTCCTTCCTTCCTTCCTCCCTCCCTCCACCCTCCCTTTCTTTCTTTCTTTCTCCCTTTCCTTCCTCCCTACCTCCTTCCATCCTTTCCTGTCTAACTCTTTCCTTCCTTCCTTCCTTCCTTCCTCCCTCCCTCCCTCCCTCCCTCCACCCTCCCTTTCTTTCTTTCTTTCTTTCTTTCTTTCTTTCTTTCTTTCTTTCTTTCTTTCTTTCTTTCTTTCTCCCTTTCCTTCCTCCCTACCTCCTTCCATCCTTTCCTTCCTAACTCTTTCCTTCCTTTCTCCCTTCCTTCCTTCCTCCCTCCCTCCCTCCACCCTCCCTCTTCTTTCTTTCTTTCTTTCTTTCTTTCTTTCTTTCTTTCTTTCTTTCTTTCTTTCTTTCTTTCTTTCTTTCTCCCTTTCCTTCCTCCCTACCTCCTTCCATCCTTTCCTTCCTAACTCTTTCCTTCCTTTCTCCCTTCCTCCCCTCCCTCCCTCCCTCCCTCCCTCTTCTTTCTTTCTTTCTTTCTTTCCTCCCTTTCTTTCCTCCCTACATCCCTTCTTATCTCCTTTCTTTCTTTCTTCCTCACCTTCCTTCCTCTCTCCCTATTTCCTTTCTCCTGTTCCTTCCTCTCCTTCCTCACTCCCTTCCTATCTCCTTTGTTCCTCCCTCCCTCCCTCCCTCCCTCCCTCCCTCCCTCCTGCCTGGCCTCCATCCCTTTCTTCCTTCCTATCTCTTTCTTTCCTCCCCTTCTTTCCTTCCTTTCTCCCTCCTTTTCCTTCCCCCCCTTTGTCCCTACCTCCTTTCCTATCCCCTTCCTTCCTTCCTCCCCATCCTTCCTCCCCCCTCCCTCTCTCCTCCCTGTTTCTTTTCTTCTTTCTTTCCTCTTCCTTTCTCCTGTTCCTCCCTTTCCTTCCTCACTCCCTTATCTCCTTTGTTCCTCCCTCCCTCTCCTTTTTTCTCATCCCTCCCTATCTCCTTTCTTTCTTTCTCCCTTCCTCCCGCCTGGCCTCCATCCCTTTCTTCCTTCCTATCTCTTTCTTTCCTTCCTTCCTTCTCTTTCCTCCCTTCCTTTCTTTTTTTCTTTCTCCCTCCCTTTCCTTTCTCCCCTTTGTCCCTATCTCCTTCCTTCCTCACCTTCCTCCCTCCTTCCCCTCCCTTCCACCCTCTCTCCCTCCCTCTCTCCTTCCCCCTCTTTTTCACCTTCTTCCCTCCTTCTGGACAGCCGCTGTGCCCCTCACTTGGCCTAGAAGACCCTCCAACCAGGGGGGTTCCCCAGGACGCATCTTGAACCCCCCCCGGCTAAGGTCTAGCTTTGTCCCAAGTCGGATAACCTTCCCTATCTCACCTCTGGAGCCCCTCCGGACCCGGGGCGGAGGGGAGACGGGCAGGGCCCCCGTGGGGGGGGGGTGAGGAAGACACTCCCCTCCCAAAAGTTGGGGAAATGTGCCCGCCGCCCCTCAAAGCAGCTTGCGACGGGACGCCGATGCGGACGGGGCCTCGGGGCCGAGTAACGTTGCCCCACGTGGGGCGATTTGGGAGCCATGTGGGGCTGACGGCTCCCCTCCCCCTTGGCAGGGCCTTCATCCCGGACGAGCACCTGGTGTGGTGCCCGGAGCAGCTCCTTCAGTGCGTGTTGGCGCACATCCACTACATCCCCGACCACTGGCAAGGCAACGCACACAAGGCAGAGACCCGGGAAGAGCTGGCTCAGCTCTTCCAGTATAAGGCGGTGAGTGTGGGCTACGGGAGGGGACAGGGCTTTGGTCCTCCCCCGCCTACTTACCGTATTTTTTTGGGAGTATAAGACGCACCTTAGTTTTGGGGGAGCAAAACAAGGGGGGGTGGGGAAATCTGCCTCTGCCTCCCAGCAATTTGCCATACAGCAAACAGTACAGACGATATATACACCGTTTGCTGTGTATTTCTGTGCATGTGTGCCTGACCCATAGAAATAGCAAAGAATTGGAGAAATGCACATTATGGCAGTATATTAATGCCAGAAAGTTTTCTTAAATGTAGTCAGACTAACTCCTCCTCAATTATTTAAATAGATTTACTCCAAACATGACTAAGTCAGGGTTTAACTCAGCTGCCTTATCTTCATACCACAACAGGACACTGTTACATTTCAGATTGTACTTATACAGATGCTGTTAAAATTAATTCAAATTTCTGGAAGTATACATTATTCTCTATTATTTAAAAGAAGATACAATAGCACTGGGCCTCTTCAGAGCAAGAAGTTATTTTTAAAAAGCTTCTTCGTTTTGTTCAGTTGTCTAGAACGATAATAAAGCCGTCTTTAAAAAAATAAGTCGAATAATTTGAACGTTCTATAGACAGTTATAGTTATTCACTTACCGTATTTTTCGGAGTATAAGACGCACCTTAGTTTTGGGGGAGGAAAACAAGGAAAAAAGGCCAAACACCAAACAGCACAGATGATATACACTTTTGGCTGTGTATTTCTGTGCATGTGTGCCTGACCCATAGAAATAGCAAAGAATTGGAGAAATGTACATTAGGCCAGAAAGTTTTCTTAAATGTAGTCACACTAACTCCTCCTCAATTATTTAAATAGATCTACTCCAAGGTAACTAAACTCTAATACTAAACAGGACACTGTTACATTTCAGACTATACTTGTACAGAGCTGTTAAAATTAATTCAAATTTCTGGAAGTTTACATTATTCTCTATTATTTAAAAGAAGATACAATAGCACTGGGCCTCTTCAGAGCAAGCATTTATTTTAAAAAAGCTTCTTTATTTTGTTAAGTTGTCTAGATTTACAGGGATCTCCAACCTTGGCAACTTTCAGACTTGTGGACTTCAACTCCCAGAATTCCACAGCCAGCAAAGCTAACAAAGCTGGCTGTGGAATTCTGGGAGTTGAAGTCCACAAGTCTTAAAAGTTGCCAAGGTTGGAGACCCCTGGCTCTAGAACAATAATAAAGCAGTCTTTAAAAAATAAGTCTAATAATTTGAACATTCTACAGACATTTATAGTTATTCACTTACCCCCTTCCATCCAGTTCAGCAAAAAAAATTCTGCCTGTCTCTCCCAGCTATTTGCCTCTTTGCAGTTTCAGTTTCATTTTAGCACATGGCAAATCAACTGTAGGTCGGGAAGCTGCTAAGGACTTGCTTGTCTTAACAGGCTCTTCCCTCTTTGCTGCAAGCAGGTAAATTGCTGGAAGACAGAGGCCAAAGGGTGGGGGGGCTGGGTGGGGGGGCTACATTCGGTGTATAAGACGCACCCAAGTTTTCACCCTCTTTTGGGGGGTAAAAAGGTGCGTCTTATACTCCGAAAAATACGGTATTTCGGATTCTCTCCCCGTCCTTCTTTGTGACCCTCAGGTCTTTATCCTGGAGGAGCTGCTCAGCCCCATCGTCACCCCCTTCCTCCTCATCTTCGCCCTGCGGGCCAAAGCCCTGGAGATCGTGGACTTTTTCCGGAACTTCTCGGTGGAGGTGGTGGGCGTGGGGGACATCTGCTCTTTCGCCCAGCTGGACATCCGTAACCACGGCAACCCCCAGGTGAGCGGAGGGAGGGTGGGGTGCCTCCATGGGTCATCTGAAGGTCCCTTTCAACTCTGTGATTCTGTCAGGGTCTCCTGCTTGAGCAGGGGGTTGGATTAGATGACCTCCAAGGGTCCCCTCCAAGTCTGTTATATTATGATTGTGTAAGGGTCTCCTGCTTGAGTAGGGGGCTGGACTAGAAGACCTCCAAAGTCCCATCCAGCTCTCTTCACTTTACTTCTCTCTCCTTCCTTCCTTTCTTCTATCTCTCCTTCCTTTCTCGTCTCTTCTTTTTCTTCTCTCTTCTCTTCTCTCTTCTCTTTCTTTTCTTTTCTTTCTCTTTTATCTTCTTTTATCTTTCCTCCCCTCCCCTCCCCTCTCCTTTCTCTTCTCTTCTTTCTCTTCTCTTCTCTTCCTTCCTTCCTCTCTTTTCTCTCTCCTTCCTTTCTTGTCTCTCTTTTTCTTCTCTTTGTCTTCTTTCTTTTCTCTCTTCTCATTCTCTTTCTCTTCTCTTTTTCTTTCTCTTCTCTTCTCCTCTTCTCTTTTCTCTTCTTTCTCGCTTTCTCTTCTCTCTCCTCCCCTCCCCTCTTCTTTCTCTTCTCTCTTCTCTTCCTTCCTTCCTTCCTCTCTTCTGTCTTCGCTTCTCTTCTTTTCTCTTTTCTCTTCTTTCTTGTCCTCTCTCCCCTCCCCTCTTCTTCTCTTTCTCTTCTTTCTCTTCCCTTTTTTCCTTCCTTCCTCTCTTCTCTCACTCCTTCCTTTCTCTTCTCTCTTCTTTTTCTTCCTTTTCTTTCCTTTCTTTTCTCTCTTCTCTTCTCTTTTTCTTTCTCTTCTCTTTTTCTTTTCTCTCTTCTTTTCTTTTCTCTTTTCTCTTCTTTCTCGTCTTTCTCTTCTCTCCCCTCCCCTCCTCTCTCCTCTTCTTTCTCTTCTCTCTTCTCTTCCTTCCTTTCTTCCTCTCTTCTGTCTCTCCTTCCTTTCTTGTCTCTCTTCTTTTTCTTCTCGTTCTCTTCTTTCTTTTCTCTCTTCTTTCTCTTCTCTCCCCTCCCCTCCCCTCTTCTCTTTCTCTTCTCTTTCTTCCACCAGTGGCTGTCGCAGGGCAGGACCGAGGCGTCCGTCTACCAGCAGGCCGAGAACGGCAAGACGGAGCTCTCGCTGGTCCACTTCGCCATCGCCAACCCACACTGGCAGCCCCCTCCCGAAAGCTCCCTCTTCATCGGACACCTGAAGGAGAAGGTGCAGCAGGACGCCTCCCACGCCCAGCGCCTCCTGGCCGAGGGACCCTTGGCGACCTCCCTGCTCTCTGACGAGGGCCCAGGCCCCGTGGTGAGTCTGGGGCAGCTGTGACCGCCGCGGGGTGGGGAGCGGATCCCTCTGGGTGCCTCTGGCTGAACATCTTTCCGTTGCAGCCGGATGCGCTCCTGGCCAGCGTCCTGACCCACCCGGTCCTCGCCGAGCGTCGGCTGGTCGCTCCGCCCGGCAGCACGGCCAGCGTGACGGCTAGCATCTTGGCCTCCCTCTCTTCTTCCCAGCTGTCCCGGCACAGGAGCCGTCCCGGGGAGGCCTCGGTCTGCAACAGCCAGAGTCCCCTTTTGGAGAACAGGTAGCCCCGTTGAGGGGAGGGAGGGGGCGGCTGGGTGGGTTTCCCAATCACTGTACCCACTTCTGGACTTCAACTCCCAGAATTCCTCAGGCAGCCGTGCTAAGGGAATTCTGGGAGTTGAAGTCCACAAAGCTTCCATAGCAGACTAGGGAATTCTGGGAGTTGAAGTCCACCATGATTGCATAGCCAACTAGGGAATTCTGGGAGTTGTCCATAGCTGACTAGGGAATTCTGGGAGTTGAAGTCCACAAAGTGTCCATAGCCGACTGGGGAATTCTGGGAGTTGAAGTCCACAAAGCTTCCATAGCCGACTAGGGAATTCTGGGAGTTGAAGTCCATAGCTGACTAGGGAATTCTGGGACTTGAAGTCCACAAAGCTTCCATAGCCGACTAGGGAATTCTGGGAGTTGAAGTCCATAGCTGACTAGGGAATTCTGGGACTTGAAGTCCACCATGATTGCATAGCCGACTAGGGAATTCTGGGACTTGAAGTCCACAAAGCTTCCATAGCTGACTAGGGAATTCTGGGAGTTGAAGTCCACCATGATTGCATAGCCGACTAGGGAATTCTGGAAGTTGAAGTCCACAAAGCTTCCATAGCTGACGGGAATTCTGGGAGTTGAAGTCCACCATGATTGCACAGCCGACTAGGGAATTCTGGGAGTTGAAGTCCACAAAGCTTCCATAGCTGACTAGGGAATTCTGGGAGTTGAAGTCCATAGGTGACTAGGGAATTCTGGGACTTGAAGTCCACAAAGCTTCCAATACTGACTAGGGAATTCTGGGACTTGAAGTCCACCATGATTGCATAGCCAACTAGGGAATTCTGGGAGTTGAAGTCCACAAAGCTTCCATAGCTGACTAGGGAATTCTGGGACTTGAAGTCCACAAAGCTTCCATAGCCGACTAGGGAATTCTGGGAGTTGAAGTCCACAAAGCTTCCATAGCCGACTAGGGAATTCTGGGACTTGAAGTCCACAAAGCTTCCATAGCCAACTAGGGAATTCTGGGAGTTGAAGTCCACAAAGCTTCCATAGCCAGCTGGGGAATTCTGGGAGTTGAAGTCCACCATGTTTGCATGGCTGGCCGAGGAATTCTACGGGAGGGCAGGGGGCAAGGAAGAGAGAGCTCAGCCCTTCCCCATCTGTGCTTTGTGGGCGGCGGGACGACTGACTCTGTTTTGCCTCCTTCCCCCCCAAAAGCGCAGCCCCCTCTGCCCCACGCCCGGCTCCGCTCAGCCGCTCGGTTCTGCTCTCCGAGTTGGCGTCGGCCGAGATGAGTCTACACGCCCTCTACATGCACGAGGTGAGCGGCTTTTGTCTCTGTCCCCCGGGGACTGGGGGAGGGGGGCTGGCTGAGAGAAAAAACTCCTCCGCTATCTTTAACCACCCTCCCTTCTCTCTCCTCGCCTGTCCCAGCTTCACCAGCAACAAGCAGCCGCCCGCCTCGCTCCGCAGCCTTCAGCACAAACAGGTCAGGGCCCGGAGGGCAGGACTCTACCGCTCGCAGCCCCCCCTCTGCTCCCCCCAAAACATGGGCGGGTGGGCAGGGAACAGCCGGGCCCCCACTGTCCCGCTGCGTGCCTTTCCCGGATTCGAACCCCTCTGTATCAGGACAGGAGGTGCCCTTTCCCCCAGCTGCGCCCGCGAGGCGCGTCCTGTGTCACGGGGCGGGAACTTGCCCATCGCGGGGCCACCTGAACCCAGGAAAATGCCGGGCTAAAGACCCCATCTGGGTAGTCGAAGAGGGGTGCAAGTCTCGTGCCCTCTTTTCTCGGTGCAGCATCCCCTCGGCGTCTCTTCGATTCGCGCAGCCAGGACCTCTCGCTAGAAGTTTGGGAAGAGGAGTCGGATGAGACGCAGCAGCAGCAGCAGTCGGAGAAGAGCTAGCAGGAACCGCCACTCGCTCCTTCCTTCCTCTGTGTAGGTGTCTCTCCCCTGCCTGCTTTCGGGCGGGATCCGCAGCCTCTCCCGCACCGCTCGGTTCCCGTTGCCTGCCCAGGTTCCTCTCCCGCATGGGTCTCCCCCTTTGTGGAGGGTTTGGGGAGCGGCTGATAAGCATGGAGCAGGGATCCCTAATGCCCAGTTCACAGACCAGTATCGGTCTGTAGCTCATTGGCAACTAGTACATGAGTCATTGGGAACCAGTCTGCGGCCCGTTGGGAACCAGCCCATGAGTCATTGGGAACCAGTCTGCGGCCCGTTGGGAACCGGTCCATGGCTCGTTGGGAACCGGTCCGCAGCTCATTGGAAACCAGTCCGAGTCATTGGGAACCGGTCCGCAGCTCATTGGGAACCAGCCCATGAGTCATTGGGAACCAGTCTGCGGCCCGTTGGGAACCGGTCCATGGCTCGTTGGGAACCGGTCCGCAGCTCATTGGGAACCAGTCCATGAGTCATTGGGAACCGGTCCGCAGCTCATTGGGAACCAGCCCATGAGTCATTGGGAACCAGTCTGCGGCCCGTTGGGAACCGGTCCATGGCTCGTTGGGAACCAGTCCATGAGTCATTGGGAACCGGTCTGCGGCCCGTTGGGAACCGGTCCATGGCTCGTTGGGAACCGGTCCGCAGCTCATTGGGAACCAGTCCATGAGTCATTGGGAACCGGTCTGCGGCCCATTGGGAACCGATCCGTGGCTCATTGGGAACCAGTCTGCGGCCCATTGGGAACCAGTCCGTGGCTCGTTGGGAACCGGTGTGCAGCCCATTGGGAACCAGTCTGCAGCTTGTTGGGAACCGGTCCACGATGCATTGGAACCAATCTGTGGCCAATTGGGAACCACTCTGCGGCTCATTGGGAACTAGTCCACAGCTTGTTGGAACCGGTCCACGGCTTGTTGGAAACCAGTCCGCAGCCTGTTTGGGAACCTGTCCGCGCACGGGTTGGGTGAGCACACGAAGCTCACCCAACCCGTGCACGCGTTGGGATTAGGCTGCATCCGTGAAACCCATTCCCCCGTCTCCGCCAATGCCGGTCCATGGAGCTGGAAAGGTTGGGGGCCGCTGCCATGGGGGACAAGGAGGAAGCTCCCGAGATCTCTCTGCACCCCACCCCCTGCACCGACCGAGTCCTTCCTTTTGTCTTGCAGGTTTCTGGAGGGTTGGCACTGCCATGGACAGCTTTGCCCGGACGGGACCCTCCTGCGGGCAGAACGTGCTTGGAAGTGGGGTCTGTGGGTGTCTCCCCATTCTGGCGGGGCAGGCGTGGATGACGGCCGCCCCTCCTTCGCTGTGGACTTGCGTGTGACAAGCAGCCTCGTCGGCGAGGCTTCCTGGCCCCTCTTCTGGGGGGGGGAGGGGAGTGTACGCTTCTTAGGGGGTTGAATAAGCTTTGGGGCTTGTTTGGGCCCCGCACGGTGCTATTTGTATTATGGGGGTCTCTCTGGGGTCAAGAGAGAAAGGGGTGGGAGAGGCTCTGCTCTCACCCTGCGCTTCCCCCCCCCTTCCCGTCCTCCCGGGCTGGCCCACCCTAACCCCTCCCCTCCCACCACGCATGCTGTGGCGGTCGCATCGCAGGGGAGTTTGGCGGGGAATAATAAATGTTTACAGAAACGACAAAGGACTCCCGGTGCTATCTATGGGAGTGGAAGGAAGCGGGGGCACAGAAATCCTCTATTTTTGTCCTTTGGGGAGGGATCTCTCCCGATGCCAGCTTGGCACGCGGACTGCTGAGCGAGGTGCAGCGGGCCGCCGCCCTCGGTTGGTAGGAAAATGCCGCCGATGGGCTCGGTGGTGCCATTGCGGTGGGAAGTTTTGGTTGGTACAACATGGATACCGGGATTGCTGAGTGGATTGGGGAGGGGTCGATATCCCCCTCCCCATCTTGCAGAGGGGAAAGGAAGGATCCGCTCCCCTTGAAGGCGCCGAGGTCCTCCCTTCCTGCCACACATTTCTCCCGGAAATACCTCCGAGAGAATTGCCCGCCCACCGTCGCACCTCCTGGTTTGTTCCCCGGTGGATTAACTAGTCATCAAAGCAGGAAACAGACCCAGATAACAGGTAGAGAGGTAGTCCATGAGTTACGACCCCAAACGGGACCAAAATTTCTGTGGCTAAGCAAAACGTTTTCGAAGGCGAGTGTTGACGACTTTCCTGGCCACCGTCGTTAAGCGAATCATTGCGCTTGTTAAGTCAGTCACACGGTCGTTAAGCGAATCTGTATCCCCCTCCTTGACTTTGATGGTCAGAGGGTCGCCCAACGGGATCACGTGACCCTGGGACACGGTGACCGTTGTACATATGAACCAATTGCTGAGCATCCGAATTTCGGTCACATGACCACAACGGTCATAAGTCTGGGAAATGGTCCTAAGTCGCTTTTTTCGATGCCGTTGGAACTTTGAACGGTCGCTAAATGAACCATGGTAAGTCGAGGATTACCTGTGCCATGGGAGAAAACTCCCAACGGCCTGCCCGTTGCGATGTTTGCAAAATGGGTTCCCCCCCCCCAGACCAACCTGATTTTATGATCTGTTTTGGGGCGGTCAGTAAATGAATCAGTTGGGAGTAGTGCGGTGGCCTAGAGGCGGAGCTCTCGCCTCACAATCAGGAGGCTGTGAGTTCAATCCTAAGTAGAGGCAGATATTTCTCTGGGCACACTGAACGTATCTGCCGAACAAAACTCCGCATTGGCAACAGGAAGGGCATTCGGCCACTAAAACACTCTAGCTCCATTCAGTTGCCCAGACTCCACCCCGCAAGGGATTATGGGGTCGTTAAAAGGAGAGGATGATGATGAATAAATGAATCCCTTGCTCGCCATGAGGCAGTTTAAACCAAAATGACGGACAATTCACGCCGACTTTTGGCAAAACCATAACATTCGTGGGATGCTGCAAACTGCACCCAAAATGTGGTCCTGTAACCCCGGGGAGGAGTGAGGCAGGTGCCAAAAGTTCAGAACGGCATCCTAAGCAGCCGCCAAGAAAGTCCATAGTAACTTTGAACAGTCACTAAGCGATCGGTCGTAAGTCAAGGACTCCCTGTACACTGAGTAGCGGTTGTGGTGGGGAGGGACCCTTTTGAGGTGCCCGGGTTCTGCTGGGCACCAGGTACAGATTTGGGGTCCCCACGCTCGACGGCCCATGTGGAAAATGAGATGGTTCTGCCAGCCGCTTCCCGAGAAGCAGACCCCGACCGGCCATCCTACCCCCCACCCCCCCAGGAAGAATGGCTGCGAAGGTGCCACACAAGGTCTTTAATGGGGGTCCCGAGAAGAGAGGGGATGTAAGGCACTGAGGGGGATGGGGCCCTCAGGGCTCCGTCACGAGGCAGCTTTTCCGGCCCTGCTTGGAGAAGGAGAGACTTCGGATGCGCGATGCCACTTCCTGCGTGCGGAAGGTCAGGCCAAAGATGTCCTCGTGGTAGCGGTTTTGGTCCTGGGAGGAGGGGTGGGTCGAAGGACAGAGACACAAGTTGGCCCCTGAGAAAGCAGAGCGCCCCCCCCCAACAAGGTAAGGCTGAGCTGCAGCTGCCCTCTCCCCATTGCATTCAACCCGGAGCGTACCCGGAGTTCACTGATCGCGTCGCCCGCCTCGACCAGCGACATCCTCCCTTCCTGCGCCAGGATCTGCTGGATGGTCTGCAGGACCCCTGTGGCCATGGTGACGTCCCCGCAAACGTAGACGTGGCCTTCGCGCTGGCTCAGGACTTCGAAGACGTGGTCTGCCAGGTGCAGCCGCAGCAGGTCCTGTACGTAGGTCTGGGGGGGGGGCAGAGAAAAAGTGAATGGAGGACTTGTCCCACGCTCGACGGGGGTTGTAGACACTTCCTGGCACCAGAGGCTCACCTCTGGGGGCAGGGACAAGTTTTTGTGTCTTGTCAGTGAGGATTCGGGATGAGTAGAAGCTACCCTGGAATAAGACGGGGCGGTCATTTGATGGGAGGGAGGTCCCGCTGGGCTACCTTGGGGTAATCGGGGTCCCGCGAGAAACCGGTGAGGACGCGGCATAGAGCCCCTGTCTCCTGAGCCTCTCGGATCTCCTCGCAGTAGATGTGGTCGTGCTGGGAGCTACGGCAGCCGAAGACCAGGGTCATCTCGCTGGTGGACAGGCCTGGAAGGACAACTTAGCCTTCAGTAAGGCATTTGACACAGTAGACCACAATCTACTGCTAGAAGCCAGCACAGGTTTGTTAAAAACAGATCATGCCAAACCAGGGGTGGGTTCCACTTCCCTTCGCCACCAGTTCGCATCACGGCACTTCCCTCATGTGATTTAACTTCTGTGCATGCTCAGAAGCAGGAATGAGCCTGAAGCACAGCTGAGGAGCTCATCAGCTGTGCTTCGGGCGAAGAAATAAAGGTCAGAATTCACCCACGGGCGGGCAGGCCGTTTTTCAAGCCGCGGAAGGGGGGAAATTCGCACAAAATCCCCCAAAAAGATGGCGGCGCCCATGGACCGGCACCGACAGTGATGTCACTAGCGGGTCGCTACTGGTTCGGGTGATCCGGTCCAAACTGGGAGGAGCCCACCCCTGTGCCAAACCAATCTTATTTCATTCTTTGACTAAGTGACTAAATTAGTAGACCAGCGAATGCCGTGGACGTAGTATAGCTTAGTTTAGCTTACTTTATTGTCACTGCACATGGTACAATGAAATTAAATGCCGTCTTCAGTGTACATTATAACTATAAAAATAAAAACACAAACATGCATCTACATTCTGTATAATTGAAATTGAAAACCCAGAATTCAATATGGTTATTGCCCTGGGATAGAAGCTGTTTTTCCAGCCTATTTGTCCTTGGTTTTATTATCCTGTACCGTCTGCCGGATGGTAATAGTTCAAAAAAATGTTCAAAAAAAAAGAAGGATGAGATGGATCTTTAAGAATGTTTTGAACTTTCTTAAGGCAGCGGGAACTATAAAGCTCTTCCAAAGAGGGGAGAGGGCAACCAATGATCCTCTGGGCAATGATGTTGACCCTCTGGAGTGCTGTCCTATTTGCCACTGTGCAATTGGCAAACCGTACACAGAGGCAGTAAGTTAAAATACTCTCTATGGTGCAGCGGTAGAAGGCCACCAGTAGTTTTTTCATTCAGTTGTTTCCTGAGAAGTCTCAGATAGTATAATCTCTGCTGGCCCTTTTGACCAGGGCTGCAATGTGAGCACCCCAGGTCAGGTCCTCTAGTTAAACTTCAGTAAGGCATTCGACAGAGTAGACCGCAACCGACTTTTTAGTAAACTAGAAAAATGTGGGATAAACGGCATCACCACCAGAGGGAGTTGTAACTGGCTGACAAACCATACTCAATGAGTAGTCCTTAACGGTACTACGTCTGCATGGAGGGGAGTAAGCAGTGGGGTACCCAAAGGCTCCGTCTTCGCCTCAATATCTTCATAAATGACTCGGAGGAGGGAATAGAAGGGGAACTCGTCACATTTGCAGATGACACTAAGCTGGCAGGAATAGCCGACACCCCCAGAAGACAACCTCAGGATCCAAAAAGACCTCGACGGATTTGAACCCTGGGCCCTATCCAACAAAATGAAATTTAATGTGGAGAAAAGCAAGGTTTTTACACCTAGGCGGGGAAAAAACTCAAGGTACAAGGACAGAGTAGGCGAAACCTGGCTCAAAAAAGGGTAAATGGAAGAGGGGCGTTGTGAATCCTAGCGGACGATCCCTTAAACACAAGCCAGCCGTGTGCTCACACAGTCCTCGGTTGCACAAACAGAGGCATAGAATCGAAATCACAGGAAGGATTAGTACCGCTTTGTAAAGCCTTAGTATTCCAAGTGTGGCCTTACCAAGACATTATAAAGTGGTATTAACACTTCGCGTGATCTTAATTCTGTCCCTCTGTTAATGCAGCCTAGAACTGTGTTGGCTTTTTTGGCAGCTGCCGCACACTGCTGGCTCATATTTAAATGGTTGTCCACTAGGACTCCAAGGTCCCTCTCACAGTTACTACTGTTGAGCAAGGTACCACATATGCTGTACCTGTGCATTTTGTTTTTCTTGCCTAAATGTAGGACCTTACTTTTTTCACCCTTGAATTTCATTTCGTTTGATAGCGCCCAATGTTCCAGTCTGTCAAGATCCTTCTGTATCTTGAGCCTATCTTCTGGAGAGTTGGCTATTCCTGCCAGTTTGGTGTCATCTGCAAATTTGATGAGTTCCCCATCTATCCCCTTCTATTCTATTCTCTATATTCTATTCTATATTCATTCTATTCTATGCTATTCTAATTATTATTCTACTCTACTCTATTCCATTCCATTCCATTCCATATTCTATTCTATTCTTTATTCTGTTCTATTCTATTCTCTATATTCTATTCTATTCTATATTCTATATTCCATATTCTATTCTATTTTATTCTAATTATTATTCTATTCTATTCCATTCCATTCCATATTCTATTCTATTCTTTTTTATTCTGTTCTGTTCTGTTCTATTCCATTCCATTCCATTTCTTATTCTATTCTATTCTATTCTATTCTATTCTATTCTATTCTATTCTATTCTATTCTATTCTATTCTCTATATTCTATTCTATTTTATATTCCATATTCCATTCCATTCCATTCCATTCCATTCCATTCTATTCTCTATATTCTATTCTATTCTATTCTTTATTCTGTTCTGTTCTATTCTATTCTCTATATTCTATTCTATTTTATTCCATTTTTTATTCTATTCTATTCTTCTTTATTCTGTTCTGTTCTATTCTATTCCATTCCATTCCATTTCTTATTCTATTCTATTCTTCTTTATTCTGTTCTGTTCTATTCCATTCCATTCCATTCCATTCCATTTCTTATTCTATTCTATTCTATTCTATTCTATTCTATTCTATTCTCTATATTCTATTCTATTTTATATTCTATATTCCATGTTCCATTCTATTCCATTCCATTCCATTCCATTCTATTCTCTATATTCTATTCTATTCTATTCTATTCTATTCTATTCTATTCTATTCTATTCTATTCTATTCTATTCTATTCTATTCTATTTTATATTCCATATTCCATATTCCATATTCCATATTCCATTCTATTCTATTCTATTCTATTCTATTCTATTCTATTCTATTCTATTCTATTCTATATTCTATATTCTATATTCTATATTCCACATTCCATTCCATTCTATTCCATTCCATTCCATTCTATTCTATTCTATTCTATTCTATTCTATTCTATTCTATTCTATTCTATTCTATTCTATTCTATTCTATTCTAGCTGAGCTGAGATAGCGCAGTGGTTAAAAGCAGCATTGCGACCTTCAGCTGATTGCTAGTTCAGCAGTTCAACTGTTCAAATCTCACTAGGCTCAAGGTTGACTCAGCCTTCCATCCTTCCGAGGTGGGTAAAATGAGGACCCAGATTGTTGGGGACAATATGCTGAACTCTGTAAACCGCTTAGAGAGGGCTGTAAAGCACTAGGAAGCGGAATATAAGTCTAAGTGCTATTGCTATTGCTATTGCTATTGCTATTGCTATTGCTATTGCTATTGCTATTGCTATTGCTATTCTATTCTATTCTATTCTATTCTATTCTATTCTATTCTATTCTATTCTATTCTATTCTATTCTAAAAGTTGTTGAAACTTTGGGAAAAGTGCAGAGAAGAGCAACTAAGAGTATTCAAGGCCCGAAGACCTCTGAAGAACCGTTGCAGGATTTGGGTTTGCGCCCGTCTAGAGAAAAGAAGGACTAGGCAGGACATGAAAGCAGTCTTCCAGCGTTGGAGGGGCTGCCCCAAAGAGGAGGGGGGGTCTCCTTATTTTCCAAAGCCCCAGAAGGCAAGCTAAGAAATGACGGATGGAAACTAACCAAGGAGAGAAGCTATTTGGAATAAAGGAGACACTTCCTCACAGCGAGGACCATTAACCAGGGGAACTGCTTGCCACCAGAACCCGTGAGTGCGTCGTCGCTGGAGGTTTTTAATGAAGAAATTGGATGGCCGCACTTGTCTCAAATTGGATAGGTTCTGCTTGAGGAGGGGGTTGGGCTAGATGACCTCCAAGGTCCCTACCAACTCCGTGGTTCTAGTAATTTCTGTGAAGGGTCTCCTGCTTGAGCAGGGGGTTGGGCTAGATGACCTCCAAGGTCCCTACCAACTCGGTGATTCTCTCATTCTGTATGGGTTTCCTGCTTGAACCGGGTTGGGCTAGATGATCTCCGAGGTCCCTTCAAACTGTGTATTTCTACCAGGGTCTCCTACCTGAGCAGGGGGGGTGGAGTAGATGACCTCCAAGGTCCCTTCCGACTTTGTGATTCTGTCATTCTGTAAGGGTCTCCTGCTTGAGCAGGGGGTTGGGCTAGATGACCTCCAAGCTCTCTACCAACTCGGTGATTCTATCATTCGGTAAGGGTTTCCTGCTTGAACGGGGTTGGGCTAGATGACCTCCGAGGTCCCTTCAAACTGTGTATTTCTACCAGGGTCTCCTACCTGAGCAGGGAGGGTGGAGTAGATGACCTCCAAGGTCCCTTCCGACTCTGTGATTCTGTCATTCTGTAAGGGTCTCCTGCTTGAGCGGGGGGTTGGGCTAGATGACCTCCAAGCTCCCTACCAACTGGGTGATTCTATCATTCTGTTAGGGTCTCCTGCTTTGAGCAGCGGGTTGGACTGGAAGACCTTCGAGAACCCTTCCAACTCTGTGATTCTGTAATCATCTCTTGAGCAGGGGGCTGGACTAGATGACCTCCGAGGTCCCTTCCAACTCTTGTTATTCCGTCATCCTGTAATGGTCTCCTGCTCGGATTAGAAGACCTCCAAGCTCCCTTCCAGCTCTGTTTCTGATTGATTGACATTTGTCAGCGACCTCCAGCCCACCTCCCCTCCCTCCCCAGGCCCAGTACCCCTCCCCTCCGACTCACCTATTGTCTCCATCTCGTGTTGCCTTTGCTGCCAAAAACCCCGGAAGGGGGCGATTCCGGTGCCAGGCCCCACCAGGATGCAGGGAGCCCTGGGGTCCAACGGGAGCTGGAAATTTGGGGTGCTGTGAGGAAGAGAGTTTGCTTGATCGCTGCGGTTCGGAAGGGATTACAGAGCATTTAACGCACTCCTGGGTTCACCCATCCCATGACGACAGCAGTGAAATCCTCTGACGTCTGCTACCCGTTCTGTGAGTCTGCTACCAAGTGAGTGCCTGAGGCGCGCCCGCGCAGGGCTAAAAAAGGAACATTTGGAAGCCTTCCGAGTCCGCCAAGGTAAGTAGAATCCGCTGCGCCACGCGATTTAGATGAGGTAGAAAGCAGGACATCTGACGATTCTAGCTCATAATAAATCACCCGTCGCAGCATATCGCCGCCCCAGCTGATCGTCGGAAATACCGGTTCGCCCGAACCTGTAGCATTTTTTAACTTACTAATTCGGGAGAACCGGTCTGAACCGGTAGCAATTTCACCTCTGCATGATGAGCTCCGGATAAGGTGGAAAACGCGGAAGCTCCCGGTTGGCAGAGGCAGGATGGGAGGGGGGGGGGCAAAGGTTGTCTCCCCCCTCCCCCCTCCCCTCCATACAGGCAACACAGATCAGCCCCTGCCCTCCATCCTATGGGGTGGGGATGGCATTGAAAATCCCGAATCGGACGTCTCGGATTGCAACTGCCTCGGAACGGTGAAAGGACTCCTGTCTTGGGCAGCGGGTTGGACTTGAGGACCTCCGAGGTCCCTTTCAGCCCTGTGAGTCTATGGTTCCCAGAAGGGGGGGAACCTCTCCATCCATAGGTCCCTGGGGTTCCTCCTCCCAGGGAGCCATTGCAGCTTGCAAGAACGAGGGACGAAGGGTAGAATCATTGCGACGTTGGCTACGGCCGGATTCCGGAGTACAGGTGCTCCTCAACGTACAACCGTTCACTTAGTGACGGTTCAAAATGACCGCGGCACTGAAAAAACGGGACTCGGGACCATTTTTCACACTTACGACTGTTTGGAGTATCCCCGTGGTCACGTGATCTACATTTGGATACTTGTCAACCGACTCACATATGGCTGTTTCAGTGTCCACGTGATCTACATTTGGATGCTTGACCACGGACCCGTGTTTGTGTCCGTGGCAGTGTCCCGCGGTCTCCTTTTTGCAACCGTCAGATGAGCCAAGTCAAAGGAGGGGAAAGCCAGATTCACTTAACAACCGTGTCACCCATTTAATGCCCGCAGGGATTCACTTCAGTAATGTGGCAAGAAAGGTGGTAAAACGGGGGGAAACGTCACTTCACAAATTTCTCACTTGGCAACATAAAATTGTGGTCATAAGTTGAGGACTAATATATATTGGGGGGGAGGAGCAACTGCTTCAAAACCAGAGCCCCCCTTCACTTGAGAGCATCTCAGTGCAACTACCCTGGAAAGAGGCAAGATGTGGTTGGAGAGAGAAAAAAGTATGTCGAAGGACTCGGATTCCCATCAGGAGCTTCCTTACCTTCGGACGAAAGCCGGCACCATCTCGCCCGGAGAGAGCTGGGACAGCCATGTGGAACAGACTCCGTAGTGCACGGGGCCCTTCCCATCTAGGGGACAAAATGGGAGACACCCTCATGAGCCCCACGGAATTGCCTTCCACCCGTCAGTTCCCGACCCAGCCGACTTCCCGCCAGACGATTGAACAATTCAATTTCATTTCTTAAAAAAGAAATTTAAAAATGATTTTAATTTTTATCATTCACATTTCATTCGGTCCCTCCTTTTGCATCCTTTTATGATTCTATTCCACTGGTGTTTTTTTATATTAGTGTAACTCTTGTCCCATGGCAAGTTGTCCTGAGGCGAATTAGTCGCGGCGAGTTGTCTCACTGCCAGTTGTCCTGAGGCAAATTGGCCGCGGTGAGTTGTCTCACTGCCAGTTGTCCTGAGGCAAATTGGCCGTGGTGAGTTGTCTCACTGCCAGTTGTCCTGAGGCAAATTGGTCACGGTGAGTTGTCTCACTGCCAGTTGTCCTGAGGCAAATTGGTCGTGGCGAGTTGTCTCACAGCCAGTTGTCCTGAGGCGAATTGGTCACGGCAAGTTGTCCCTTAGCGAGTTGATCTGAGGCAAATTGCCTACGGCGAGTTGCCTCACAGCAAGATGTCTCTTAGCGAGTAGTCCTGAGGCAAATTGGCTGCGGTGAGTTATCCCACACCGAGTTGTCTCACAGCGAGTTGTCCTGAGGTGAATTGGTCGTGGTGAGTTGTCTCACAGCCAGTTGTCCTGAGGCGAATTGGTCGTGGTGAGTTGTCTCACAGCCAGTTGTCCTGAGGCGAATTGGTCACGGCGAGTTGTCTCACAGCGAGTTGTCCTGAGGCGAATTGGTCATGGTGAGTTGTCTCACAGCCAGTTGTCCTGAGGCGAATTGGCCACGGCAAGTTGTCTCACAGCCAGTTGTCCTGAGGTGAATTGGTCGCGGCGAATTGTCTCACAGCCAGTTGTCCTGAGGCGAATTGGCCACGGCGAGTTGTCTCTTAGAGAGTTGATCTGAGGCAAATTGGCTACAGCGAGTTGCCTCACAGCAAGATGTCCCTTAGCGAGTAGTCCTGAGGCGAATTGGCTGTGGCGAGTTGTTCCACAGCGAATTGGCTGCAAGTTGTCCCAGCGCAAGTTGTCCCGCAGTGAGTTTCCCACAGCGAGTTGTCCCACAGCAAGTTGGCTGCTGCAAATTGCCCGTGACATGTTGCCTATGGCCAGATGACCATGGTGAGTTACCCGTGTCAAGTTGGCCACCGTGAATGATCATAGCCCCATGCTGCACGGCAGTGGGACATGGAAACGGCAGCTATCCTCCCCTCCGAGGCACCCCGGTGTACTCCTGTCCACTCACCCTGACTGCGGTAGTTGAGCACGGCTACAGTGAGGTGCAGCTCCCCCGGGTGGGCATCGGGCGCGGAGCTGACAGAGTACTGGCGGGCCTGCAGCAGGGGCAGCTGGGTGAGCAGCAGCGAGGTGGGCAGTGCCACCGAGGGGAACTCTTCCAACAGCTCCACGACCGTCGGGCACCGGAACCACTTCCACTCCTCGTAGAGAAGGGAGTCCTGCAGGCACAAGAATCGGCACTCAGGACGGCGACAGATCGTGAAATCGGGGAAAGTGAAGCCCGGCTGAGCCCGGGGTGGGCACCGAAGGGTGCTTGGAGGGGTCAAGAGGGAGTGGGCTTCCTTCAGACAAAATACAGGTAGTCCTCGACTTACAACAGTTCACTTAGTGACCGTTCAACGTTCCAACAAGTGAAAAAGTGACTTATGACGGTCCCAGCATCCCTGGGTCATGGGATCTAAATTAGGAGGCTTGGCAGCTGACTCCTATTACACGAATTAAGACAACGGAGTCATTTTTACGACGGTCGCAGCGTCGGAGAAGCCCGATTTGCTCAACGACCATGTGACTAACTTAACAACGGCGGCGATTCTCAATGGGGTCAAAGTCGCTCACAACTGTCTCGCTTAACGACAGAAATGTTGGGCTGAATTGCGGTCGTATGTCGAGGACTACGTGCAATTCAATGAAGTTTGAATGAAGCTTTGTGTAATATGCCGGCCTACCACCTAACCCAGCAGGGCTGAGCCCTTGCGGCGTCTGAGGCGCAAGAGACAAGCCACGGAGAAAGTTTAAGATGAGCCCAAGATGTTGTGGGAAGGCAGCTTCAAGGCCCGAGTAAGCCTTTCTGAACGAATAACAGAAGAAGACAGGTGGAAGGGAGCTTAGAGGTCATCTAGTTCAACCCCCTGCTCAAGCAGAAGACCTCCAAGATCCCATCCAACTCTGTAATTCTGTGAGGGTCACCTGCTCAAGCAGGGGGTTGGACTAGATTTATTTATTTATTTATTTATTTATTTATTTATTTATTTATTTATTTATTTATTTATTTATTTATTAAGAGTTCTTATAGGCCGCCCAATCCCTTGGGACTCAGGGCAGCTTACAGCAGAGATTAGAACTACAGATTAAAAAAGGCATTTAAAAACATCATATTACGATATAAAAAGCCATTCATCCTTGGGGGAATCATCTCTACATCCCGCCTGCCGGAAGAGCCACGTTTTTACTGCCTTGCGGAAGGCCAGTAGGGTGGGGATAGTCCGGATCTCTGGCGGGAGTTGGTTCCAGAGAGATGGGGCTCCCACAGAGAAGGCCCTCCCCCGTGGGCCCGCCAGCCGGCATTGTTTGGCAGACGGGACCTGGAGGAGGCCCTCTCTGTGGGACCTCACTGGTCGTAGGGAGGAATGTGGCAGGATGCGGTCCCGAAGATAACCTGGCCCTGAGCCATGTAGGGCTTTAAAGGTCAAAACCAACACCTTGAATTGCGACCGGAGACCAATGGGTAGCCAATGCAGCTGGCGGAGGATGGGTGTTACGTGGGTGTATCTCGGTACACCCACCACAGCTCGCGCAGCTGCATTCTGTACCAATTGTAGTCTCCGGATGCTCTTCGAGGGTAGCCCCATGTAGAGCCCGTTACAGTAGTCAAGCCGTGAGGTGACAAGGGCATGAGTGACTGTGAGCAAAGCCTCCCTCTCCAAGTAGGGTCGCAATTGGTGCACAAGACGCACCTGTGCAAAGGTCCCCCTAGCCACAGCTGAAAGATGTTGCTCCAATTTAAGCTGTGGATCTAGGAGGACACCCAAATTGCGGACCCGTTCTGAGGGAGTCAATTTTTCTCCCCCAAGAACCAAGGAGGGACAGTCGACATAATCCTTGGGAGGCAATATCCAGAGCCACTCAGTCTTGTCTGGGTTGAGCCTGAGTCTATTCACTCCCATCCAGACCCTTACATCGTCCAGGCAGCGGCACATTACATTAACTGCTTCACTGAACTGACACGGAGTGGAGATGTACAACTGGGTATCATCAGCATACTGCTGATACCTCACCCCGTGTCGTCGGATGATCTCACCCAACGGTTTCATGTAAATGTTGAACAGGATGGGAGAGAGGACCGAGCCCTGTGGCACCCCGCAAAGCAGGGGCCTAGGGGCTGACCTCTGCCCTCCTGTCAACACGGACTGCGTCCTGTCGGAGAGAAAGGAGGAGAACCACCGAAGAACGGTGCCCCCCACTCCCATCTCCCCGAGACGACGCAGAAGGATACCATGGTCGATAGTATCGAAAGCCGCTGAGAGGTCAAGTAACACCAAGATGGAGGAATGACCTCCATCTCGGGCTCGCCAGAGATCATCCATCAGCGCGACCAAAGCAGTCTCCGTACTGTAGCCGCGCCTGAAACCCGATTGAAAGGGATCCAGATAATCCGTTTCCTCCAATAACCGCAGGAGTTGGAGCGGCACCACTTTCTCGACAACTTTACCCACGAAGGGTAAGTTGGAGACTGGACGGAAGTTCTTTAAATCCGCTGGGTCCAGGGAAGGCTTCTTGAGGAGGGGCCTCACCACCGCAGCTTTTAAGGGCTGCGGGATGGACCCCTCTCTCAAAGATGCGATCACAACCGCCTGGAGCCAGCCGCGTGTCACCTCCCTGCTAGCCGAAACCAGCCAGGAGGGACACGGGTCCAATAAACAAGTGGAGGCGCTCATCGCTCCTATGGCCTTGTCCACATCCTCAGGAGTGATAGGCTCAAACTCCTCCCAAATAACAGGACTAAGACTCGCCTCTGTCATCTCGGCCTGCTCTGTCCAAATGGAGTCCAGGTCTGTCCGAATCTGAGTGATTTTATCCGCCAGGAACTGCGAAAATTCCTCAGCTCTACCCTGCAAGGGTTCTTCGCTCCCCCCCTTTGCAAGCAGGGAGCGCGTTACCCTAAACAGGGCGGCTGGGCGGGAGTCGGCGGACGCAATACGGGCGGAAAAATACGCGCATTTTGCCGCCTGTATTGCCACTAAGTAAGACTTAATGCAAGTTCTTAAAAGTGTCCGATCAGATTCAGCTTTACTAGCCCTCCATCGTCGCTCTAGGCGTCTCTTTAGGCGCTTCATCTCCCGGAGTTCCTCAGTGAACCAAGGATCCCTCCTGGATCCGCTGCCACGGAGAGGCCGCAAAGGCGCAATCCGATCTAAGGCCCCTGACGCTGCCCGGTTCCAGGCAGCCACTAGGTCCTCAGATGAATTGTGTACCAGGGATTCAGGTATTTCCCCAAGTTCCCTCTGAAATCCTTCGGATTCCATTAGGCGCCTGGGGCGGAACCACTTAATCGATCCCGCCTCCTTGCGGTGGAGGAGTGGTGCCATAAAATCCAACCTCAGGAGGAAATGATCTGACCATGACAAGGGTATTGTGACTAAACCCCTCAGCCTCAGATCATCTCTCCACTGCCCCGAGAGAAACACAAGGTCAAGTGTGTGACCACCCTCATGAGTCGGACCCTGAACTACTTGGGTCAGGTCCATGGTTGTCGTGGAAGCCATGAACTCCTGGACTGCCTCCGAGGTTTCGCCGGGCGATGGCAGGTTGAAGTCCCCCAGCACCATCAACCTGGGGAACTCAATCGCCAGCCCGGCTATCGCCTCGAGCAGAACAGGCAGGGCCTTAGCAACGCAGCTAGGAGGCAAGTACGTTAGCAAAAGGCCCACCTGTACCCCTAAGTCCAACTTCAGAAGGAGCGTCTCACACCCAACAATCTCCGGGGCAGGGATCCTCCGAGGGCACAGACTTTGGCGAGCTATAATAGCCACTCCTCCACCCCTTCCCTGGGGTCGCGGCTGATGCTGCACTGAGAACCCGTCTGGGCACATCTCGGAGAGGGGGACCCCCCCCTCCTGGCCCAGCCAGGTCTCAGTAATACATGCCAGGTCCGCCCCCTCCTCCAAGATTAAATCCCGGATAAGGGGGGCCTTGTTGTTAATTGACCTGGCATTCAACAGCAGCAGCTTGAGCCCAGGGCCCTGACATCCCTGGTTACCAGGTACTCGGGCTGAGCAAGATGGAACCTGATCTGAGGGGCCAGAACGAGGAATCGCTTGTAAACAGCGAATTCTCGTTCCCCGTGAGCGGCCTACCCCTCTGCTCCCGGCATACCTGCCTCCAAGGTCCCTTCCAGCTCTGTGATTCTGTAAGGGTCTCCTGCTTGAGCAGGGGGTTGGACTAGATGACCTCTGAGGACCTTTCCAACTCTTAAGAGTCTGTGAGGGTCTCCTGCTTCAGTAGGGGCTTGGACTAGATAACCTCTGAGGTCCCTTCCAATTCTGTAAGGGTCTCCTGCTTGAGCAGAGGGTTGGACTAGATGACCTCTGAGGTCCCTTCCAACTCTTAAGAGTCTGTGAGGGTCTCCTGCTTCAGTAGGGGCTTGGACTAGATGACCTCTGAGTCCCTTTCAACTCTTAAGAGTCTGAGGGTCTCCTGCTTCAGTAGGGGGGTTGGTCTAGATTACCTCTGAGGTCCCTTCCAACTCTTAAGAGTCTGTGAGGGTCTCCAGCTTCAATAGGGGGTTGGATTAGATTACCTCTGAGGTCCCTTCCAACTCTTAAGAGTCTGTGAGGGTCTCCAGCTTCAGTAGGGGGTTTATTTATTTATTTATTTATTTTGTTATTCTTATATGCCGCCCAACTCCCGAGGGACTCGGGGCGGCTTACAGCAGGGAAAAATACAAGAATAAACAAAAAATTACATAAGATTTAAAAACAGATACGAAAATTTAAAACAATTATTTAAAACAGCAACATCCATTCGACACATACATACTTGGGGGGTGGGCTCAGGTGGAATTAAGCTGTCCCCCCCACCTGCAGGAAAAGCCATGTCTTAATGGCTTTACGGAAAGCCAGCAGAGTGGGGATAGTCCGGGTCTCTGGGGGTAGTTGGTTCCAGAGCGCAGGGCCAGCCACAGAGAAGGCTCTCCCCCTAGGGCCCGCCAGCCGACATTGCTTGGCCGACGGGACCTGGAGGAGGCCAACTCTGTGGGCCCTAACCGGTCGAAGGGAAGTATGAGGCAGAATGCAGTCCCGAAGATATTCTGGTCCTAAGCCATGAAGGGCTTTAAAGATGGTGATCAACACCTTGAATTGGACCCGGAGACCGATGGGCAACCAATGCAGCTGGCGGAGTATCGGTGTCACGTGGGTGTACCTTGGCACACCCACCACAGCACGCGCAGCCGCATTTTGCACCAGCTGAAGTCTCCGGATACTCTTCAAGGGTAGCCCCATGTAGAGCGCGTTGCAGTAGTCCAAGTGCGAGGTGACAAGGGCATGAGCGACCGTGAGTAGCGCCTCCTTCTCCAAATATGGCCGCAACTGGTGCACCAGGCGAACCTGTGCAAAGGCCCCCCTAGCCACAGCAGAAAGATGGTGGTCCAATTTTAGCTGTGGATCTAGGAGGACCCCCAAGTTGCGGACCTGGTCTGAGGGGGTCAGTTTCGCACCCTCAAAGACCAAGGAGGGATAGTTTTCATGAACCTTAGGAGGCATTATCCACAGCCACTCAGTCTTATCGGGGTTTAGTCTGAGCCTGTTCCTCCCCATCCAGACCTTAACGTCGTCCAGGCATCGGCACATTACATCCACTGCCTCCCTGAAGTCAGGCGGGGTGGTGATGTACAGCTGGGTGTCGTCAGCGTACTGATGGAAACACACCCCATGTCTGCGGATGATCTCACCCAACGGTTTCATGTAGATGTTAAACAGGATGGGAGAGAACCGACCCCTGGGGCACCCCACATAATAGGGGCCTAGGGGACGATCTCTGCCCACCTGCCAACACCGACTGCATCCGATCGGAGAGATAAGAGGAGAACCACCGTAAAACGGTGCCTCCCACTCCCAACTCGCCGAGCCGATGCAGAAGGATACCATGGTCGATGGTATCGAAAGCCGCGGAGAGGTCAAGTAGCACCAGGATGGAGGAGTTCCCCGCATCCCGGGCCCGCCAGAGATCATCCATCAGGGCGACCAAGGCAGTTTCTGTACTGTAGCCGCGCCTGAAACCCGACTGATAAGGATCTAGATGGTCTGTTTCATCCAGGAGCTGCAGAAGCTGGGTCACCACCACCTTCTCCACAACTTTCCCTAAAAAAGGTAAGTTGGAGACTGGACGATAGTTCTTCAAATCAGCTGGATCCAGGGAAGGCTTCTTCAGGAGGGGTCGCACCACCGCAGTTTTTAACGACTGCGGTACGGATCCCTCCCTTAAAGAAGCGGTGATCACCGCCCGGATCCAGCTGCATGCCACCGCCCTGCTGGCCGAGACCAGCCAGGAGGGGCACGGGTCCAATAAACAGGTGGAGGTACCCATCGCTCCCACAGCCCTGTCCACATCCTCGGGAGAAACAGGGCCAAACTCCTCCCACAAAGATGGATTAAGACTAGCCCCTGTCAACTCTATGGACTCTGCCCTGCCAGAGTCCAAGTCCAACCGAATCTGAGCGACTTTATCCGACAGAAACTCAGCAAATTCCTCAGCTCTGCCTTGCAAGTGTTCCTCGCTCTCTCCTTTTCCAAGGAGGGAGTGAGTCACCCTAAACAAGGTGGCTGGACGAGAATCTGCGGACGCAATAAGAGCGGAAAGATAGGATCGTCTTGCCGCCCTTATCGCCACTAAATAAGATCTGATGTAAATTCTTAATAGTGTTCGGTCAGACTCGGCTTTCTTCGTCCTCCAGCCGTGCTCCAGACGTCTCTTCTGGCGTTTCATCTCCCGGAGCTCCTCGGTAAACCAGGGAGCTTTCCGGGATCCACTGCCACGGAGAGGTCGCTTAGGCGCAATTCGGTCTAGAGCCCCTGATGCTGCGGTGTTCCAAGCAGCAACCAGGGAGTCAGCCGAATTGTGTACCAGGGTTTCAGGTATTTCCCCAAGTTCCCTCTGGAATCCTTCCGGCTCCATTAGGCGCCTGGGGCGGAACCACCTAGTCGGTCCCGCCTCCCTGCGGGGGAGGAATGGGGTCGTGAAATCCAGCCTCAGTAGGAAATGATCTGACCATGACAGAGGGGTGATGACTATGTCCCTTATCTTCAGATCATCTCTCCACTGCCCCGAGAGATATACTAGGTCAAGCGTGTGACCGCCCTCATGAGTCGGACCCTGGATTACTTGGGTTAGGTCCATGGTTGTCATGGAATCCATGAACTCCTGAGCTATCCCAGAGGTTTCACCAGCGGATGGCAAGTTGAAGTCCCCCAGCACCATAAGCCTGGGGAACTCAACCGCCAAGCCGGCTACTGCCTCGAGCAGCTCAGGCAGGGCCTTACTTACGCAGCTGGGAGGCAGGTACGTTAAGAAAAGGCCCACCTGAACCCCTAAGTCCAACTTCAGAAGGAGCGTCTCACACCCGACAATCTCCGGGGCAGGGATCCTACGAGGATGCAGATTTCCTCGTAGATGACCTCTGAGGTCCCTTCCAATTCTGTAATTCTGTAAGGGTGTCCTACTCGAGCAGAGGGTTGGACTAGAAGACCCCCGAGGCCCCTTCCAACTCTTATTTTATGAGTCTGTGAGGGTCTCCTGCTTCAGTAGGGGGGTTGGACTAGATGACCTCCAAGGTCCCTTCCAGCTCTTCTAACTCTGTGAGGGTCTCCTGCTCGAACAGGGGGTTGGACTAGATGACCTCCGAGGTCCCTTCCACGATTCTGTTAATTCTCCTAGGGTCTCCTCCTCGAGCAGAAAGGGGTTAGACTGGATGATCTCCGGGGTCCCTTTCAAACTCTTGTGATTCTCCGTTCGAGCTCCGTTCCTACCTGGCTGAGCCGTTGCAGCTTCTCCCGCTCGGCCCGGTCTTCGGCCAGGGTGGCCAGCAGCTGGAGCAGCTGCGGGCTGGGCGCCGTGGTGATGTCCAGGAAATAGGTGAGCGCCTGGCGCAGGGTGCAAGGGGGCAGGCGGTGGGTGGGCACCCACATCCGTTTCACGCCTATGACGGAGAGAGAGAGAGAGAGAGAGAGAGAGAGAGAGAGAGAGAGAGAGAGAGAGAGAGAGAGAGAGAGAGAGAGAGAGAGAGAGAGAGAGAGAGAGAGAGAGAGAGAGGGTGGTGGAGTAAAGCGTGACTCGAGTCCCCGAACCGGGCTCCAGCTCACACCGGCACTCCCCTCGACATACGACCGTCCGTTTAGGGAACGTTTCAACGTTTTAACGGCGGTGAAAAAAATGTGTTTTTCACACAACCGTTGCCGCGTCCCCGTGTCCGAACTCGGACGCTCAGCAACCAGACTCATATTGATGACAGTCACGCGGTCCCCTTTTGCAACCGTCCTGACAAGCGCAGTCAACGGGGGAGCCATTGAACTAACTAACATTAACTGCAGGGATTCGCTTTTAATGACTGTGGCAAGAAAGGTGGTAAAATGGGACAAAATTCAGAACAATCACAGGGGGTGGGATCCAAACAGGGATTGAGCTCTGCATTCCATCCAGCCACCAACGGGGCAGTTGAAAGAGCCAACTCAACTTAAGACCGTTTAGTGACCTTTTGAAGTCTTGACGGCAGTGGAAAAAAGCGACTTGGGCTGTTTTTCACACTTTACAACCGTGGCAGTATCCTTGGGTCCAAATTCGGATGCTGGCAACAGACTTGTATTTACGACGGTCGTCGTGTCCCGGGGGGGTCATGATCCCCTTTTGTGACCGTCCGACGAGCACAGTCGATGGGGGAGCCGCTTAACGACTGTGTGACAAACCCAACTGGGGGGATTCACTTAACGACTGTGGCAAGAAAGGTCGTAAGATGGGACAAAATGGAGAACAATGATTTCACTCAGCAACCAAACTTTCGGTCTCGATCCTGGTCATTAAGTCGAGGACGACCTGCAATTTTGGTCCTCAATCCTGGTCTTACGTTGAGGACTCGCTGTAATTCTGGGCTCAACTGTGGTCGTAAGTCAAGGACCACTTGTAATTCTGGGCTCTATTGTCATTAAGTCGAGGACTATCTGTAATTCTGGGCTCAATTGTCATTAAGTCGAGGACTACCTGAAATTCTGGGCTCCATTATCGTCGTATGTTGGGGTTGACCTGCAATTTTGGGGCTCAATCGTTGTAAATTGAGGACTCCCTGTAATTTTGGTCACAATTGTGGTCGTAAGTCGAGGACTCCCGGCGGGCTCCTGCCCCCACCCCCGAGTGGGGGATAATGGGCATTTGCTGGAAAGCAGGGCACCCCTGTGGTCTCGCACCCCATTTTCCGTGTGTAGGCGAGACTGTCCTGGCCCTCCCCGCATTCAGCACAGGCATGCAAATCGGGGCGACAGGCTCCGCCCCCCAAACTCATCTGTCTTCCCGGCTCTCACCCTCGGTGCCCGCCTCCAGGGTCTCCACGGCGACAGGCTCCTCGGCCGGTGGGGGGTCCTGGACCAGCTGCATCAACGCCTCTACCAGCTCCGGCCGGTTGGCGGGAAAGATGCTGATGTGGTCGCCAGGTTGGTACTGCAGCTCCGGCTGGTCGCACGTCTGTAACCGTACCAGGATGGTGGCCCGGCTGGTGGGAGGGGGCGAGGCGTCAGTGAGTGTGGAGCCCCTCCCACACCATCTGAATCAATGCCAAGAGGGGTGCCGGGGCTGTGATCCCTGAAGGCGGTAGCGTCGGGACTCCCGCCCTGAACCCCAGGGGTGGACTACATGGCCTCAGAGGGCACCTCAACTCTAGGTGAAATACAGGTAACCCTTTACCAACTAAAGTTCATTTAGTGACCGTTTTCCCCCAGCACTGAAAAAGACCATTTTTCACACTTTACGACCATTGGGATTGCCTGAGACAAAATGCAGACGTTTGGCCGACGACTCAAGATTTAGGACGGTCGGGCTCGGGTTATTCCCCTTTTTGCGACCTTCGGACGAGCCGAGTCAACGGGGAAGCCGGATTCGCTTCGTGACCGTGCGACTAATTTAAAACCACCGCAGGGATTCATTTATTTGAACCCACTGAACGAATGTCTCTCTTAGCGACATAAATGCGTGGAAGTGGAGAATTACCTGTATCTCCATGGAGTTGAGCTCAGCCGTGGGGAGAGGAAACCAGGAGAGCAGAGGGGAGGGGGGAGCTATGGAATTCACCCGCCCCCTACCTGTAGAAGGGGGGCACCTCCCATCCCACCCCGAGGACTCTCACCCGGAATCGGCGCTCTGCAGGTTCTTGACCGAAAGGACGTAGCACGGAAACACCTTGCGTTTGTGCATCTTCGTCAGATCTGGGGTGGGGTGGGGGGCACAGGGAGAGAGAAAGAGATGGTTCAGCCCAGGGGCGGGTGGCACTTACTTCGCTACTGGTGCGCTGCCATGTTGCGCCCGCACCCCCTTGCGCGATTTTGCTTGCTGCGCATGCTTGGAAGCTAAATCTTGCCCAAATCTCGTGCGCACCCCCTCACAAGATTTTGGCAAGATTTTGCTTCTGCGCATGCACGGAAGCAAAAAATCGCTGAAAATTTCCCCCAAAAAGATGGTGGCGCGCGCCGGACCGGTGATACCGGAGCCGGCGCGTGCAAATTGGGCAATCGGCGGGTCCCTACCGGAGCTGCGTACTGGACCGCACCGGTAGGAACCCACCCCTGGTTCAGCCATGCAAATGGGGTGTGTGTGTTACGCATCTCCCCCAACCCCAGGGGTCTACCCACGCTGAAGCCAGGCGTTTCTAGAAAGAGGGGCACACCATTTCTGGTCAGAAAGCCCCTCTGGCGTATTTGAGAGGAGTGGGTGGACGTGAGCGGCCCTGTGGGAGTGGACAGCTGGCGCATCAAACAGCATCTTTTGGAGATGAGGGAGGAAGAGGAGGAGGAGGGGGGCAGAGGGGATGGTTTCGTGCGCGCGCGCCACTTGCGGACATGCTGCTCCATGTGCTCGCGCGCTCGCCTCCCACTTGCGCGGTACCCGGTTTTTGTAACGAGCCGTGGCCCGATATCGGGTTGTGGATCCGGAGCTTGGGAACGCCACCAAGGTACGTGCTCAGCAGGGCTGGGTTCCAATTTTTTTTACTACCACTCTGTGGGTGTGGCTTATTTTGTGGGCGTGGCTTGATGGTTATGTGATGGTGGCGGCGCCCATGGACGGGCACCGACCGACCCAGTTTGGGGATGTCATCGTGACATCACTGGCGGGTTGCTACTGGTACGGGCGAACCAGTCCGAACCGGGAGGAACCCATCCCTGGTGCTCAGCTACATTAGCCAAAACCCAGCCAATTGGCCAGGCCGAATCAGGGGGAGGGGGGAGGGAAGGGGATGCTCTGACCCTCCCCCTCCTCTACCTGCCAAGAGGTCAAAAGTGGCGCTGGGTTGGGCCAAGACCCGGTGCCGGTTGCGCTTCCAGCTGCAGCGGTTGGAGAAAACCTCGGTGGAGACGGAGTCGGACTCGACGCAAAAGGTGTCGCAGGCGGCCTGCAAGGAAGAATTTGGGAGGAGGTCAGGGAGGGCCACCTGCAGGCAACCTCCCCCCACCCAGGTGCATCTTCTGGGCAGGATACAGGTAGCCCTCGACTTACAACAGTTCATTCAGTGACCGTTGAAAGTTTACAACGGCACTGAAAAAAAATGACTTCGGACCGTTTCCACACTTCTAACCATCATGGCGTCCCGAGGGTCCCGCGATCAACATTCCGACACCCGGCAACTGCCCTATTTACGACTGTTGGCATGACCCGGAGTCACGGGACCCCCCTTTTGCAACCTTCTGTCGAGCAAAGTCAGTTGGGGGTGAGCCGGATTCGCTTAACGACCGTGGGGCTGACTGAATGACTGCAGTGATTCGCTTAACCGCCATGTCAAGAAAGGTGGTAAAAATGGGGCAAAACTCGCCTCACGAAGGTCTCACTTAGCAACAGAAATTGGGTTAGGGTTAAGAGGGACATCCTGCCCCACACCCACCTTGAAGACGCTGGAGGCCCAGGTGCGGAAGGACTCCTCCTGGCCGCAGAGCTCGTCCCCTTCGCCCAGGGGCAGGATCCGCTCGCCGCCCAGCTCCTCCAGACGCGTGTCCACCGCGTGGGCGAAGGCGCAGAAATGGGGGTATGCGCGGGATCCCAGTCCGAAGACGGAGAACCTGAGGAGACGGAAGAAGGTCCTGAGCGTCGTCTTCCCTATGGGGGCTCGGTTGAAGCTGTGAGGAGGGGGAGGGGGGCTCTTTGCCCGGGCTGTGCTAGGAGGGCCCTTGAAGACGGGGAACCTGAGGCCGCTCCCCTAAAATACGACGGTCGCAGAGCAGGGCAGAAAAGAGGGGCAGGCTTCGCAGAACGGCAAGTGATGCCTGGAATAACAGGAGGGCCATCTCGGCACCTCCCACCTCTTCCAGAAAGGAAGTTTCTCTTCGTCGGGGAATCGTTACGGTCGGATCAATCGGGTCCGCAACCCGCTACCGGGCCTTGTGCCGTTTGGAAACTGGGCCGCACAAGTGGCGGGCGAGCGCGTGCCGTATACATGCGATCTCCCCTTGCGCGAGCGGCAGACGAGAGCGTGCCTGCGCGCTCCTGTTTCCGTGCCCACCACGCACACAGAAACCATTCCAAAAAGCTGGAAAGGTTGAGATCAACGATCATGAGCCAGGATGAAACCCATGAGTGTCTGCCCCCAGATGGACCTCATAAACCAACATTCGTCCTGCATCCTGGCTAGAAACAATAATATAATGACAATCATGAAGTATTTTACCTCATGATTCTTGACAAATGTCTCTTTTCTTTTATGTACACTGAGAGCTTATGCACCAAAGACAAATTCCTTGTGTGTCCAATCACACTTGGCCAATAAAGAATTCTATTCTATTCTATTCTATTCTATTCTATTCTATTCTATTCTATTCTATTCTATTCTATTCTATTCTATTCTATTCTATATTTTCTGTTCTGTTCTGTTCTGTTCCATTCTATTCCCTATTCTATTCTATTCTATTCTATTCTATTCTATTCTATTCTATTCTATTCTATTCTATTCTATTCTATTTTCTATTCTGTTCTGTTCTATTCTATTTCCTATTCTATTCTATTTCCTATTCTATTCTATTCTAATCTATTTTCTATTCTATTCTATTCCATTCTATTCTATTCTAAATTCTATTCTATTCTATTCTATTCTATTCTATTCTATTCTATTCTATTCTATTCTATTCTATTCTATTCTATTCTATTCTCTATTCTATTCTATTCTTTTCTATTTTCTATTCTATTCTATTCTATTTTCTATTCTATTCTCTTCTGTTCTATTCTATTTTCTATTCTATTTTCTATTCTATTCCATTCTATTCTAAATTCTATTCTATTCTATTTCCTATTCTATTCTATTTCCTATTCTATTCTATTTTCTATTTGTTTTCTATTCTGTTCTATTTTCTATTCTGTTCTATTCTATTTTCTATTCTATTTTCTATTCTATTTTCTATTCTATTCTGTTCTATTCTATTCTATTTTCTATTCTATTCTATTCTATTCTATTCTATTTCCTATTCTATTTCCTATTCTATTCTATTCTGTTTTCTTTTCTTTTCTTTTCTTTTCTTTTCTATTCTGTTCTATTCTATTTTCTATTCTATTTTCTATTCTATTCTATTCTATTCTATTCTATTCTATTCTATTCCATTCTATTTTCTATTCTATTCTATTCTATTCTATTCTATTCTATTCTATTCTATTCTATTCTATTCTATTCTTTTCTATTCTATTTTCTATTGTAGTCTATTCTGTTTTCTTTTCTTTTCTATCCTTTTCTATTCTATTTTCTATTCTATTCTTTTCTATTCTATTTTCTATTCTATTCTATTCTATTCTATTCTATTCTATTCTATTCTATTCTATTCTATTCTATTCTATTATTCTATTCTATTCTATTCTAAACTAGACTTCGCCTTCCCTTGCTGGCTGTAAAAGGTATACACGGAGTCCTTGGCTTAACGACTGCTCGTTTAGTGACCGTCCAAAGTTACAACGGCTCTGAAAAAGCGGCACTGAGGACCATCATTTCACACTTGCGACCTTTTTTGTGGTGTCTAATCAAAGTTCAGAGGCTTGGGAAGTGACTCATCTTTACGACGGTCGCAAGGTCCCAGGTTCAGGAGGGATCCTCTTTTGGCGAGCCTTCTGACCGGCCAAGTTCACGGGGAAAGCCCGATTCGCTTAAGGACTGCGCTACTAACTTAAAACAATGGGAGGGATTCACCTCAGGACCGCGTCGCTTAACTGAACAAGTGGAGGGATTTGCTTAACAAACCATGGTGCGAAAGGTCACAAAAAGGGGAGCACACTCGGCTCCGTGACATGTGGGGCTCCATCGTGGTCATAAGTAGAGGACTAGCCGTGACGAGAGGGGACAAAATTCATATTTTCAGCCACGGCGGCGCTGGTATATGTTCTTGTTTGAACGCTTTGGATTCTCGGCGGAATTCAAAATGGCCGGGGAGAATGCAAGTGGGAAAGGGGCCTGCGAGACTCTCCCCGGCCTGAGGGGGTGGAGCAAAGGACTGTCAATCAAGAAGGAGAGAGAGAGCTGAAGAGAGAGAGAGAGACCCTTCCCCTTTTCCAATCTCTCTTTTCCAGAACTGGCCTCAGAGCCAGGATGGCAGAAGGAGGAACCGGGGAGGGTGTGTCGTGGGTTAAACCCCACCCCCGGCAAGACACCCAGGCTGGGGGTCCCGGCTCCTGCCTGGCTGCCCGGAACCCACCTGAGGGTCCCGAGGGCCCCGGCACAGTCGGTGTTGCTGGACTCCCGGCGCTTCCTTTTCCAGAAGGCTACCGAGGGATCTGACTGGGATATGCTGTTGAAACGCATCTTGTAGCTCCTGTGGGAGGGAGGGAGGGAGGGAGGGAGGGAGGGAGGGAGGGAGGAGAGAAAGAGGAAGGAAAAAAGAGAGAGAGGGAATGAGAGAGGGAAGGAAGGAAGCAAGGAAGAAAAGGAAGAAAAGGGAGGGAAGGGGAAAGGAAGGAAGAAAAGGGAGAGGGAAGGAAGGAAGGGTGGGAGGGAGGGAGGGAGAAGAAGTAGGGAAGGATGGAAGGAGTGAGGAGGGGGAGGGAAGGAAAGGGTGGGGAGAGGAGGGAGGGAGGGAGGAAAAAAGGGAAGGAGTGAGGGAAGGAAGGAAGAGTGGCAGGAAGAGGGGGAGGGAGGGAGAAGGAGAGAGGGAGGGAGGGAGGGAGGAGAGAAAGAGGAAGGAAAAAAGGGAGGGAATGAGAGAGGGAAGGGAGGAAGCAAGGAAGAAAAGGGAGGGAGGGAGGAGAGAAAGAGGAAGGAAAAAAGAGAGGGAGGGAATGAGAGAGGGAAGGAAGGAAGGAAGGAGAGGGAGGGAGGAAGAAGGAAGGAGAGAGGGAGGGAGGGAGGGAAAGGAAGGAAAAAAGAGAGGGAGGGAATGAGAGAGGGAAGGAAGGAAGGAGAGAGGGAGGAGGAAAGGAAGGAAGCGAGGAAGAAAAGGGAGGGAGGGAGGGAAGGGAGGGAAAGGAAAAGGAAGGAAGAAAAGGGAGAGGGAGGGTGAGAGGGAAGGAAGGAAGGAAGGGTGGGAGGGAGGGAGAAGAAGGATGGAAGGAGTGAGGAGGGGGAGGGAAGGAAAGGGTGGGGAAAGAAGGGGGGAGGGAGGAAAAAGGAAGGAGTGAGGGAAGGAAGGAAGAGTGGCAGGAAGAGGGGGAGGGAGGGAGGAGAGAAAGAGGAAGGAAAAAAGAGAGGGAGGGAATGAGAGAGGGAAGGAAGGAAGGAGAGAGGGAGGAGGAAAGGAAGGAAGCAAGGAAGAAAGGGAGGGAAGGAGAGGGAAGGGAGGGAAGGGGAAAGGAAGGAAGAAAAGGGAGAGGGGGAGAAGAAGGAGGGAAGGAAGGGAGGAGGGGGAGGGAAGGAAAGAAGGGGAGGAGGAGGGAGGGAGGAAAAAAGAGGGAAGGAATTAGGAAAGGAAGGATGGGAGAGAGGAAAGAAGGAGAAGAGAGAGGGAGGGATTGAGGAAGGAAGGAAAGAAATGGGAGGGGGAGGGGGAGAGAGATGAGAGATTGAGGAAGGAAGGAAGGAAGGAAGGAAGGAAGGAAGGAAGGAAGGAAGGAAGGAGGGAGGAGAGTGGGAGAGAGGTGAAAGGAGGAGAAGGAAGGAATAAAGTTTAATACCGTAAATATTGGTAGATGTAAAGCCATATGGATCCTAACTCTTTGGGGCTCCAAAAATGGGGTCAGAGCACAGACCAGAGGATGCCAACGTCTGGAGCAGTTTTCCAAAGACCCTTTGCCCTTAAGGTAAGTGGGGAGTAAGACTCCATCTTAGGGGCTGCCCCAGATGTTTGAGAAAGCAAGTTATGGGAACCGAGGTCTCATAAGCCACCTTCCCGCTCTTGTATCTCCCAAGTATGCTGGACTTCCAAGTCCCATAAACGTGGACGAAGGTCCACCACCCTTTGGGGAAGGGGGCTCGCATGCCACTGATCTGCTCCAACGTGGGATGGGGTCTTCATGTGGTTCCCGGTATAACCCCGCGTGGGTTGACTCGCGAGGACCCCCCCACCAGCCAGATGCCAGAAGGTTCCTTCAGGCCCTCAAAGAACTCCCAACGCCATTCTTTCCAGAATGCGCCTTCGTTGGGACTTCGCCCAATGTAGAGTTTTTTTTTTCAACATGCTGATTCCACCCGCCAAGCAGCTGAACCCACGGCTGGTTTCAGAGAAGGCCTCCGAGACCCAACTAGGGGGGGGGGAGAGGAGAAGAAGGTGGCGAAGGCTTACTTCTGAAACTCCGGCTCAACGGTCCCGAGATAAGGACAGGACATCTCCATCAAGGCCTTGGAGAAACTCTGGAACGAAAAAGAACCGAAACCAAGGAGAGAAGCAACCTAGGAACGAAGGAGAAACTTCCTAACGGTGAGAACAATGAACTAGTGGAAATATCTCCAGATGTTGTGGGTGCTCCATCACTGGAGGCTTTCAAGAAGAGACTGGACACCCAGTTGTCTGAATTTGTACAGGGTCTTCCTGCTTGGACAAGGGGTTGGACTAGAAGACCTCCGAGGTCCCTTATTCTGTAATCCCAGATCAATTAATTAATATCTCCAGAAGTTGTGGGTGATCCATCACTGGAGGCTTTCAAGAAGAGAGTAGACAACCATTTATCTGGAAGGGTACAAGGTCTTCCTGCTTGGGCAGGGGGATGGACTAGAAGACCTCTGAGGTCCCTCCGAGGTCCCTGTGATTCTATAACCCCAGATCAATTAATTAGTGGGACAAACTTGTCTCCAGAAGTTGTGGGTGATCCATCAGTGGAGGCTTTCAAAAAGGGATTGGACAACCTGTTGTCTGAAATGGTTACAGCAGGGGGTGGGACTAGAAGACCTCGAAGGTCCCTTCCAACTCTCTTATTCTATGTTTTCTATGTCTCTGAGGCCGATTTGAGCGTCTCCTTTGGGTACAAGGAAGAACCCAACCGGCCAGGATTTGCTTGAAGGATGAGGTTGGTGTGGGACCCGGTCTTCCAGAGGGAGCAAAATGTCTTCTGTGGACATCCATCCAACCCCCATCATCCCCAGCACGCCGGGAGGAAGATGGTGGAAGGAATAAGGGGCAAAAAATGGGGGTGACCGCTCAACATATCCCAGGCTGCCTCGGCTAGGAGGCCTGATGGATCAACGTCCACTTATCTTCTCATTCGTGAGGAACCTCAAGCTCCGGGAGAAGAATTTGCACATTCCAAGGAGCCAGGAGAGGACCTCAAAAAGGTTTTCCAAAAAAGCTTCTGGATTTTCTTGGGGTTTTTTTTTTACCCTCGAAAACCTTTCGCTTCTCCCCTAAGACGTTTCTTCCGTTCTTCAACCTTCTTCAGAACTTCGGAAGCTCCTCGGAGGAGAAGCGAAACGTTTTTTTCAAAGGAAGAACCCGAGAAAGTCCAACCACGGGGCCACCGTGAATCCGGACGATTGAGAATCTCCCATAGACATGGAAGCCAGAAAGGACGGCCGTCTCTTCTAGAGAAGATCACCCAAAGCTTCCAGAGGAGCGCGTCTCAACCTTGGCCAATGGAAGATTGGGTGGACTTCAACTCCCAGAAGTCCCCAGCCAGCCTCTAGGTCAGTGATGGTGAACATTTTTTCTCCCTCAGGTGCCAAAATTGCGCGCAAGTGCGTGGGCGGAGCCAGCCGAAAACCAGCTGGCCGGCGCGCACATGTGCCATTAGGTTCGCTGTCACGGCTCTCGATGAATGTTCCTCCATCTTGGTCACTTGGAAGGCGGGCGGACTTCAACTCCCAGAATTCCCCAGCCAGGCTCTAGAGGAGTGTTCCTCCATCTTGGCGAACGGATGTTGTGGGGGGGGACTTCAATTCTCCTGTAGGCCGGAGAATTCTGGGAGTTGAAAGTCCACCCGTACGTCACGTCGCCGAGATGGCGGAACGCTGATCTGGAGGCCGGCTGAGGGGGGTTCTGGGAGTTGACGTCCGCCCATGTCTTCCGGTTCCCAAGGTTGGGAGATCCTTGTCCAGATGGTCCAACTACTTCGTCCCCACGTTAAGGTTATCGTTCTGGCCCGCCAGCAGCCCGCACAGCCAGGGCCTTCGGAACCTCCAGCACCTCTTGGCAGCGAGGAGAAAGGATGGGCTACTCCTTTCCTGAATGCAAGAGCACGCAGGGCTGCCAAGAGGCAGGAAGGTTTACTCCGGAGGAGGTCTCCCTGGGAGTAAGACTGGGGGCTAATTGGCCACTCTCCTAGTCTATTTAAGAACAGTAGAGGCAACTGGCAAGCTGCAGGAAACCATAGTTCAGATCTCTGTCATGCGTTGTCTTGTGAATTCCTGTTTCCCTGCTTTGGATTTCTTATCAAGAAAACCTCCTGGGCGTTTGGCCAAAGCCTTCGGACATTAAGTGAGATAACCAGAACTAATTGCCTTTGTTTTGAGGCTAAGACTGACTGAACTTACGCCGAATTAGCAAGAACGGGATTGCTTCTTTTGATGTGTGTGTTTCGCCACTGCTAAGCCAGTTATTAGCCGTGGTTCAACTACGTCCGTTCAAACGGTGTCTTTTTGATACGTTTGTAACGGGGGACAGAAGAGTCGTTACCTCTCCGTTCTCGGGTGGGTCCCCGTTGCCAAAGGTGCTGGTCACCACCAGGACGAGAGTCTCGTGCTCCAAGGAGACCACGTCGTAGTCGTCGAGGCACATCACCTGTAGGGCGAGAGGCGGAAAACGCCACGAGATGGGAAACGAGGACGTCTCCCATCTACACCCGGCCGCCGATCTGAACCTCCAATATTGTCGAGGGTATCTGACGAGGGTCCCTGAGATGAAGGAGGTTGACCGATCTGGGGGAAAGGAAGGACTGTTCTCCTTCCGTATGGCCCCGCGTGGCGTCCCCGGTGGAGATGTTCTCCTGGACCAGACCCGAAGGAAGCGTGTAGGAAGGAACCGTGACCCAGTCTCGAAGAGGTGGGAGCTCCCACCCCAGGTCCCTTGCTCATCACGTGCGTCAACCAGTTGACCGGAAAGGCCTTGTTTTACCACGCAACCTGGTCTTGCATTCGCTGAAGGTTCTCCTTGACCGACCGACCTTCTCCCACAATGATGGACATGCAAATCCAGTGGGTCAGAGTCCATGTCTGACCCAGGTGTGGACTCCCTGAACCCAGATCACACAGCTTCTCCAGCCCCAGGAGTTTCCCCCGCAACGCCGGGAAGGTCCCGGTCCATGTTGTCTTCCACCTTCTTCTCCGAGGAGAGCTCGGAGGGCCAGCGTCCCGGGGAGCTTCCCCCGAACAAGGAAGGGGTCCCGGGGGGGCTCACCTTGGGGGCGAAGGCTGACTGGAAGAGCTCCTTCAAGTTGAAGGCATAGGCCTTGGACTTGCCCGTCTCGGAGGCGTAGAGGATGGTGGCTTTGACCCGTTGGGCCATCACGTGGCCCATCAGCTTGGCGGAGATCTTGACCGCACTGGTGAGGGAAAAAGGAGAGCGGGGTCGCAGAGGGATGGACCCGAGGGGTCCATCCCACCTCCGACTCTGGATGGGGGTCACAAGACCGACGGGGCAGGTCTCGTTCTTCTCCTTCCGGTGGACCTCCTGGGTTTGGAGAACCCCCGAAGGGGGGGCTTACTTGGCGATCTCTTTGAAGGTCTTCTTGCGGGTGATAGTGGTCCCTTTGGGGATGTAGGACTTCCAGGGGTCAGCCTGTGGGGAGAGAGGGTCTCTTCAGGGGGGGGAGGGCGGGGGGAAGGTCTGAGACCCTCAACTAGGTGAAGACGGGGGAGGGACTGAAGGTCTCCTCCTGATGGGCTTCCTAGCTGTCCTTGAGGAAAGCCTACGAAGCCCCAGAGGGCAAAAACGCCCGCCCCCCCACCGCCGTAGTGAAGGAGGCCGACTAGGCCACGCCCCCCATGGCCACGCCCACCCGGCAACCAGGCAGAGAACCCTTGCTAACATTTTGAAGCCCACCCATGGGTGGGGGGAAGACCCACCTGGTATCGGAATCCGGGGGAGAGCTGGTAGTTGACCAGCTCCTGGTGGAAGACGGGGGTGAGGCTGCCGGAGATGGGGGGGCACCAGCCAGACCCAGTCGGCCGGGCAGCCCCCCGGATGCGCTGCTCGTTGTCCAGATGTTTCATGAAGGATTCGGCCACCGCGTGGTGGTCCACGATGGTCACTTTGGCCAGCTGCGGAGAAGGAGCGAGGGTGGAGGGGGTCCCATCAGCCATCGTCCCCCACGCCCCCCGAAGCCCCCTTTCCCTTCTGGACCACACACACACCCCGAAGGTGGAAGGAAGGGTGGGGGGTCCTGCCCCTCCCACAGACCACGCAAATCTGTCGCCGGTTTAACCAAAAGAGAAGGAAAGAGAGAGGGGGAGAGAGAGAGAGAAAGAGGGAAGAGAGAGAGAGGAGAGAGAGAGAAGGAGGGAGGGCAGGAAGAAGGAAGGGAGGGAGGGAGGGAAGATGGAATGAAGGAAGGAAGGAAGGAAGGAAGGAAGGAAGGAAGGAAGGAAGGAGAGAGAGGAAGTCGGGGCAGAAAGAGGGAGGCAGGGAGGGAGAAAGAAGGGAAAGAGAATGTAGGGAGGGTGGAAGGAAGGAAAGAAGGGAGGAGGAAGGGAGAGAAGATGGAATGAATGAATGAATGAATTGAAGGAAGGAAGGAAATAAGGAAGGAAGGAAGAAGAGGGGGAGAGAGAGAGAAGGAAAGAGAGGGGGGAGAGAGAGAGAGAAAGGGGGAAGAGAGGGAGAGGGAGAGAGAAGGAGGGAGGGAGGGAGGGAAGAAGGGAGGGAGGGAGGGAAGATGGAATGAACGAAGGAAGGAAGGAAGGGAAGGAGGAGGGAGGGAAGATGGAAGGAAGGAAGGAAGGAAGGAAGGAAGGAAGGAGAGGAGGGAGGGAAGATTGATTGATTGAAGGAAGGAAGGAAGGAAGGAAGGAAGGAAGGAAGGAAGGAAGGAAGGAAGGAAGGAGAGGAGGGAAGGAAGGAGAGAGACAGAGGAAGTCAGGCGGAAAGAGGGAGGCAGGGAGGGAGGAAGAAAGAAGGGAAAGAGAGAATGGAGGGAGGGTAGAAGGAAGGAAGGAAAGAAGGAAGGAGGGAGGGAAGATGGAATGAATGAATGAATGAATTGAAGGAAGGAAGGAAATAAGGAAGGAAGGAAGAAGAGGGAGAGAGAGAAGGAGGGAAGATGGAATGAAGGAAGGAAGGAAGGAAGGATGGAAGGAAGGGAGAGATGGGGAGTGAATGAATGAGGGAGGGAAGGGAGGAGGGAGGGAGGGAAGATGGAATGAACGAAGGAAGGAAGGAAGGGAGAGATGGGGAGTGAATGAATGAGGGAGGGAAGGAGGAGGGAGGGAGGAAAGATGGAATGAATGAATGAATGAATGAAAATGAAAGAAGGAAGGACGGAAGG
>JALIGW010000065.1:2331493-2411493 GCA_023053685.1 Diadophis punctatus similis
CCTTGGAGGTCATCTAGTCCAACCCCCTGCTCGAGCAGGAGAGCCTCACAGAATAATAGAATCGTGGAAGGGACCTTGGAGGTCATGTAGTCCAGCCCCCTCTTCAAGCAGGAGACCCTGACAGAATCATAGAGTGGGAAGGGACCTTGGAGGTCATCTAGTCCAACCCCCAGTTCGAGCAGGAAATCCTTACAGAATGACAGAGTTGGTAGGGTCCTTGGAGGTCATCTAGTCCAACCCCCTGCTCGAGCAGGAGAGCCTCACAGAATGACAGAATCGTGGAAGGGACCTTGGAGGTCATGTAGTCCAGCCCCCTGCTCAAGCAGGAGACCCTTACAGAATTATAGAGTTGATAGGGTCCTTGCAGGTCATCTAGTCTGACCCCATGCTTGAGCAGGAGAGCCTTACAGAATTACACAATCAATTGAAAGGGATCTTGGAGGTCATCTAGTCCAGCCACCCTGCCCGAGCAGGAGACCCTTATAGAATCATAGAGTGGGAAGGGACCTTGGAGGTCATCTAGGCCAGCCCCCTGCCCGAGCAGGAGACCCTTACAGAATTATAGAGTTGATAGGGTCCTTGCAGGTCATCTAGTCTGACCCCATGCTTGAGCAGGAGAGCCTTACAGAATTACACTATCAATTGGAGGGATCTCGGAGGTCATCTAGTCCAGCCCCCCTGCCCGAGCAGGAGAGCCTCACAGAATGACAGAATCGTGGAAGGGACCTCGGAGGTCATCTAGCCCAGCCCCCCCTGCCCGAGCAGGAGGCCCTGACAGAATGACAGAATCATGGACCGGACCTCAAATCCGGGAAGACCCGTTATCACGTTGTCGTTGTCTTTCTTTTCTCTAGACTGACCCATCTCCCAATTCCCGGACGAGAAATGAAGAAGGGAACCGTTTTCGGACGACAACATAAAATCGAGGAAAAGCCAGTTTGTTAGGGTTTTGTTTGAGAAAAGAAGCAATTTTGGGGACAACCGGGATGTGGATGATGGAACCTCTCCGCGGACAGTAGAGGGTGTGTGTGTGTGTATGTGTGTGTGTGTGTGTGTGTGTGTGTGTGTGTGTGTGTGTGTGTGTGTGTGTGTGTTGTGTGTGTGATTTGGCTGAGCCCCTACATTTACACAAATGTGGTCCTTATCAATACTATTTCAACCATTGCTTAAACCTTCTAAATTCCCCATAATAAAACCAATTTATAGATTATATAATCTTATATCAAGACCTTTAAAGTATGAATTATACAGATCTCATCTCATGCCTACAATATCAATAATCTTATCAATACTATTCCAACCATTGGTTAAACCTTCTAAATTCCCCAGAATAAAACCAATTTATAGATTATATAACCTCATATCAAGATCTTCAAAGTATGAATTATACAGATCTCATCTCATGCCTACAATATCAATAATCTTATCAATACTATTTCAACCATTGCTTAAACCTTCTAAATTCCCCATAATAAAACCAATTTATAGATTATATAACCTTATATCAAGACCTTTAAAGTCTGAATTATACAGATCTCATCTCATGCCTACAATATCAATAATCTTATCAATACTATTCCAACCATTGGTTAAACCTTCTAAATTCCCCAGAATAAAACCAATTTATAGATTATATATATATCAAGACCTTTAAAATATGAATTATACAGATCTCATCTCATGCCTACAACATCAATAATCGTCTCAATGCTTTTGATACGAAATCAAATTTGTAAATTATACAAATTTTACATAAAACCTATCTCATTAAAAAAAGGGGTAGTAATTGTTAAAGTTGTATGTTATTAATTCTAAGTTTCATTTTATTCCCGTGTCGATCTAACGTAAAAAAAAAGTTACCTATTAAAAAAAAACCTTTTATCTAAATAATTATACGGATTAATGAACTACCAAACCTATGCACAACTAATATTATTAATGCAATTAAATAGAGTAAGACAATTCTAAGCGAAATTCTATAATGTTCCACCATCCGTCATCCGCTCTCTAAGGTTCAAGGTTGTTGACTCTACTCAGCCGGCCATGGGGAAAACGCCCGACTAGGTTACACCAATGCTCCACGGGGAATGTGCCGCGCTTCGCTCCCCGGGGTTCGTTGGCACACGGTGCGGAAGGTGTGACTTTCGCTGCTTTTTCCACTCTCGAGATCCGCCGGGAATTGTGTTGGCACCGAAGTGGCAACCAAGGAGACCTCCTCTCCGGCCCTCGGCTCTCCTGCCGGCGTTCGGGGAGTCTTGAAACAATTACAGACAGAGTCACTGGGTTGGAAGGGACCTTGGGGGTCATCTAGTCCAGCCCCCTGCTCGAGCAGGAGACCCTCTTACAGAATTAGAGACTCGTGGAAGGGACCTTGGAGGTCATCTAGTCCAGCCCCTTGCTCGAGCAGGAGACCCTGACAGAATTACACAATCACAGAATTGGAAGGGATCTTGGAGGTCATCTAGTCCAGCCCCTTGCTCGAGCAGGAGACCCTCACAGAATTACAGAATCGTGGAAGGGACCTTGGAGGTCATCTAGTCCAGCCCCCTGCTCGAGCAGGAGACCCTGACAGAATTACAGAATCGTGGAAGGGACCTTGGAGGTCATCTAGTCCAGCCCCCTGCTCGAGCAGGAGACCCTGACAGAATTAGAGAATCGTGGAAGGGACCTTGGAGGTCATCTAGTCCAGCCCCTTGCTTGAGTAAGGAGACCCCTACAGAATTACAGAGTCATGGAAGGGACCTTGGAGGTCATCTATTCCAGCCCCCTGCTCGAGCAGGAGACCCTGACATAATTAGAGAATCGTGGAAGGGACCTCGGAGGTCATCTAGTCCAGCCCCCTGCCCGAGCAGGAGACCCTTTACAGAATTACACAATCGTGGAAGGGACCTTGGAGATCCTCTAGTCCAACCTCCTGGCTGAAGCGGGAGACCCTATCCAGGAATGGCCGAAACGTTCACGCGGAAACGTCACCCGAACACGCACGCTCATCGGGGCCTGCGCTCCGGAAAAGTCGCATGTCCCCGTTCCAGCGCCCATGTGCGCCCGACGGTCATATCTGGCTGGCACGCATGCGCCGGCCGGTTTTCCGCCCTGCCGCATGCCTGCGCGAAGGACAGCTGATCGTGTATATATATATTTACAATACCATTAGCAGAGTTCTTCTTCAATGTAGCAACAGTTAAAAGTAAAACACAAGCAGTTTCGAGTTCAGAGAGGACAGAGTGGAAGAGTGGAGCCACAGCCAGCCTTAAGCTGAAGTATTCAGTTTTGATTCTCTGCACAGACTCGGAAGTGGTTAGCTCCCATTGGCTGACTGAGTTGCTATGCCTCTTCATTGGCTGACATTGTTACCATGGGCTCTCCCAGTTCATGACTATCCGAACAGGTTCCCCATCATGGCCCTATACCCATTCAGAACAAGAGAAAAACAAAAACCCCGAAGGGACCCTAGCCTAGTCCAACCCCCTGCTCAAGCCAAGTGACCCTTGCAGAGTTATGGACATCGGAAGGGGGACCTCAGAGGTCATCTACTCCAACCCCCCTGCCCCAAAGCAGGAAAACCGATACCGCTTCGCAAAAGTGAAACTAAAGAGACTGGCCGGTTGCTGACCAAGTATCGCGACAGGTTGCCCGTGTCTACAAAGCAACGCCATCCCATAATACTCCCTCAAATATTGAATTCGACTTCATGATCCTATAAGTACGGTGGCCCTGTGGCTCAATGGCTAAGATACCGGGCTTGTTTTGCTGGAAAACCTGCAGCCCCGGTTCGAGACCCGAGCACCGAGGGTTTCGGGCGAGTTCCCCTCCTCCCCTCAGCTCCTGCCAAGCTATCGGTTCAAAAGCATGTCAATGCGAGTAGATCAAGGGGTACCACTTCAGTGGGAAGGTAATCCCCGGGGTTGCGGCCTACTACCGGGTCGTGGCTTGTTCGAAACTGGGCCACGGGAGAAATGAGCAAGCGTGGGCATGGGAAGTTCCACTCGCTCGGGTGGTAGGCAAGCATGCGCGCAGGTGCGAACCTCCATTTGTTCGTGAGTGGAGTTTCGTGGGCGAGGGCAAGCGCCTGCATCTTGAGCAAGGGAAGTGGCCGAGTCTCGCGCGAGTGGAGTTTAGTGAGCGAGTGCTAGAGTCTGTCTCTCGCTCGAGTGGAGTTTTGTGCGTGAGCGCAAGGGCCTGCCTCTTGCACGAGTGGAGTTTAGTGAGCGAGTGCAAGAGTCTGCCTCTCACGCGAGTGGAGTTTCCTGTGTGAACTCAAGTGCCTCCCTCTCGCGCGAGTGGAGTTTAGTGAGCGAGCGCAAGAGTCTGCCTCTCACGTGAGTGGAGTTTAGTGAGCGAGCGCAAGAATCTGCCTCTTGCGTGAGTGGAGTTTCGTGCGTGAGCACCAGTGCCTGTCTCTCGCGCGAGTGGAGTTTAGTGAGCGAGCGCAAGTGCCTGCCTCTCGTGCGAGTGGAGTTTCATGTGTGAACTCAAGTGCCTCCCTCTCGCGCGAGTGGAGTTTAGTGAGCGAGCGCAAGAGTCTGCCTCTCATGCGAGTGGAGTTTAGTGAGCGAGCGCAAGAATCTGCCTCTTGCGTGAGTGGAGTTTCGTGCGTGAGCACCAGTGCCTGTCTCTCGCGCGAGTTAAGTTTAGTGAGCGAGCGCAAGAGTCTGCCTCTCACGCGAATGGAGTTTCATGCGTGAACTCAAGTGCCTCCCTCTCACGCGAGTGGAGTTTAGTGAGCGAGCGCAAGGGCCTGTCTCTCGCGCGAGTTAAGTTTAGTGAGCGAGTGCTAGAGTCTGTCTCTCGCTCAAGTGGAGTTTCATGCGTGAACTCAAGTGCCTCCCTCTCGCGCGAGTGGAGTTTAGTGAGCGAGCGCAAGTGCCTGCCTCTCGTGCGAGTGGAGTTTCATGCGTGAACTCAAGTGCCTCCCTCTCGCACGAGTGGAGTTTAGTGAGCGAGCGCAAGAGTCTGCCTCTCACGCGAGTGGAGTTTAGTGAGCGAGCGCAAGAATCTGCCTCTTGCGTGAGTGGAGTTTCGTGCGTGAGCACCAGTGCCTGTCTCTCGTGCGAGTTAAGTTTAGTGAGCGAGCGCAAGAGTCTGCCTCTCACGCGAGTGGAGTTTCATGCGTGAACTCAAGTGCCTCCCTCTCACGCGAGTGGAGTTTAGTGAGCGAGAGCAAGGGCCTGCCTCTCGCGCAAGTGGAGTTTAGTGAGCGAGCGCAGGAGTCTGCCTCTTCCGTGAGTGGAGTTTTGTGCGTGAGCACCAGTGCCTGTCTCTCGCGCGAGTGGAGTTTAGTGAGCGAGCGCAAGAGTCTGCCTCTCACGGGAGTGGAGTTTCATGCGTGAACTCAAGTGCCTCCCTCTCGCTCGAGTGGAGTTTTGTGCATGAACTCAAGTGCCTGCCTCTCGCGCGAGTGGAGTTTAGTGAGCGAGCGCAAGTGCCTGCCTCTCGCTCGAGTGGCGTTTCGTGCACAAGTGCAAGTGCCTGCGTCTTGTGCAAGTGGAGTGCTGTGCGCGAGCACAAGTGCCGGGCCTCTCACCTGAGTGGAGTTTTGTGCACGAGCGCAAGTACGTCTCGCTCAAACGGAGTTTCATGCACGCGTCCAAGTGCCTACGTCTCACTCGAGCGGAGCGTCACACACGAGTGCGAGAACTCTCTCCTCGCACACAAAGCTTTATTCACAGAAATGGAGTGGCACACACACACACACACACACACACGTGTGCCTGCCATTCACACCCCCTCCTCCCCACCCCGCACATGGACGCGCCACCGAGCTGGAAAGGTCGTGGACCCCTGATATAAGTCGACCACTTATGGGTCTGTTTTGATTAGGCCAAAGATACGTTTTGCTCCCCGCCGGACCCTCGTCCGGATGCCCCTAAACCACACAGCTTAAGCTAAACGCCACGTCGACATTGTTTCATTCCGGTAAGTGTGTGTGGCTTGCAGTACACAACTTAGTGCAGTGTGAAAACCTCATCCTGTCGGCGCAGCTTTTGTGGTCAGCCAACGGGCGGAGGCGTTGTGGTCGGACCCTCCCAACTCCTGCTGGGAGGGGTTTCTTTAAAAACGGTCAATTCTTGCAGTTGGAGGCACAACCGCTCTAGCTAAAATTAATTTGTCGCTATCTATTTATTAATTAAAATAAATAATTAAAAAAAAATAAATAGCTGCATTGCACAGTTGTATGTTTGTTTTATGTTCTGTTTTGGTTTGTTATTTTTGTTTTTTTTTTGTATGATGTTCTTTTTTAAATGTAAGTAATCTAATCAAAACTAATTTTTAAAAAAAATAAAATAAATGATTGAAAGTAGTTGGGGGATTCTGGGAGTCAAAGTCCACGATCTGCCACTGTTCCTCCTGCCGGCTGGGGGATTCTGGGAATTGAAGTCCACAATGTAGGGTTCCTAAGCAGGGGGTTGGACTAGAAGACCTCCAATGTCCCTTCCAACTCTGTTATTCTATTCTATTCTATTCTATTCTATTCTATTCTATTCTATTCTATTCTATTCTATTCTATTCTACTCTATTCTCTATTCTATTCTATTCTATTCTATTCCATTTTCTATTCTATTCTATTCTATTCTATTCTATTCTATTCTATTCTATCCCATATTTTCTATTCTATCCCATATTTTCTATTCTATTCTATTCTATTCTATTCTATTCTATTCTATTCTATTCTATTCTATTCTATTCTATTCTATTCTATTCTCTATTCTATTCTATTCTATTCTACTCTACTCTATTCTATATTCTATTCTATTCTATCCCATATTCTATTCTATTCTATTCTATTTTCTATTCTATTCTATTCTATTCTAACCTATTCTATTCTAACCTATTCTATTCTATTTTCTATTCCATTCTATTCTATTCGATTCCATATTCTATTCTATTCTATATTTTCTTTTCTATTCCATATTCTATTCTATTCTATATTTTCTATTCTATTCTATTCTATTCCATATTCTATTCTATTCTATTCTATTCTATTCTATTCTATTCTATTCTATTCTATTCTATTCTATTCTATTCTATTCTATCCCATATTTTCTATTCTATCCCATATTTTCTATTCTATTCTATTCTATTCTATTCTATTCTATTCTATTCTATTCTATTCTACTCTATTCTCTATTCTATTCTATTCTACTCTACTCTATTCTATATTCTATTCTATTCTATCCCATATTCTATTCTATTCTATTCTATTTTCTATTCTATTCTATTCTATTCTATTCTAACCTATTCTATTCTAACCTATTCTATTCTATTTTCTATTCCATTCTATTCTATTCCATATTCTATTCTATTCTATTCTATATTTTCTATTCTATTCCATATTCTATTCTATATTTTCTATTCTATTCTATTCCATATTCTATTCTATTCTATATTTTCTATTCTATTCTATTCCTATTCTAAAATTTGAGGAGGGGGCCGCTATGGAACCCGGCCTTCCCGGCTGGAAAGCTGGAAGGGGAGGGGTCGTGCCGTCGGCGCCCCCTCCCCTTCCCAGCCGCTTCCCCCTCCCAGCCCCCTCCCCGGGGGAGGGGGGGCACCTCTGCGGGCAGCCAGACCCCCTTTGGGAGGGGGCAGAGAAAGGAGACCCTCCCCCGCCCGAGCTGCTCCCAACGAGACCCCCCCTTCCTCCCCCCCTTGGGTGGGAAGGGGAAACCCCAGAGGAGGCACTCTGTCCCGGCTCATCCTCATCCTCATCCTCATCCTCATCATCCTTGCCGTCATCATCTCCATCCTTCGCCAAGCGGAGCCTCCTCAAGGCCCGCCTCGCAAGGGTCGCCGACAGGTTCCGGGGCTCCTGACGGACGCCCCCCCCCTACACCCCCCCCCAGTGAAGGCTCGGGTGGCGGGCGCTGCCATTGGCTGGGAGAGGTGTCCAGGCTCCTCCCCCCCCCGGGTTGGGTTCATCATCATCACCCCCCCTCTTCCCCAACCAACCAACCAACCAACCCAACCGGACCGTTCTGGACCGCCGGAGCTGCTGCTGCTGCTTATATCTTGGGGGGGGGGGTCCTTTGGAGACCCCGCAGGGCCGGGCCGAGCCCCCCACCCCAAGAAAGGGGGGGCAGCTTCCTCTTTTTCTCCGCCTGCCTCCTTCCTTCCTTCCCTCCCTCCTCCACCCCATCTCCTTTTTTTACCTAAATAAGGTTCGGCGTCGCCGTTCAGAGGAACCGGAGACGACCCCCTCCCCTTCCTTGCGGGGTGGGGGGGGGCGCACGCAGGGGACTCCAGAGACCATTCCCCCCTATATCCCGTCCGGCCCGGATTCCCTCTCTCCCCCCACCCCCACCCCAGAAGAACCGGGAGGGGAGGGGGGCGCAGGGCCGGCTTGGAAGGGGGAGGGTGGGGGTCCTTGCCTTTCCTCGCCTCGGAGACCCTCGCCCTCCCCAGGGACTCCAGAGACCATCCACCCGGATTTTCTCCCCCCCACACACACCCGAGAAGAACCAAGGGGGGCCTTGAGAAGCGGGAGGGGGCGCAGGGCCGGCTTGGAAGGGGGAGGGGGCTTCTCCCCTCCTTGCCTCGGGGACCCTCGCCCTCCCTAGGGACTCCAGAGATCATCCATCCGGACCCCCCCCCTAAGAACTAAGGGAGGCCCTGAGAAGCGGGAGGGGAGGGGGTGCAGGACCCCCCCCCCAATAAGAACCAAGGTAGGCCCTGAGAAGCGGGAGCGGGAAGGGGCGCAGGGCCGGCTTGGAAGCGGGAGGGGGCTTCTGCCCTCCTTGCCTCGGAGACCCTCGCCCTCCCCGGGGACTCCAGAGATCATCCACCCGGATCCCTCCCCCCCATAAGGACCAAGGGAGGCCCTAAGAAGCGGGAGGGGAGGGGGTGCAGGGCAGGGTTGGAAGGGGAGAGGGTGGGGGGTCCTTGCCTTCCTTGCCTCGCCCCCCCCTCCCTGGACTACAAAGACCATCCCTTTATCCCGTCCGGCCCGGATTTCCCTCCCCCTCCACCCGAGAAGAACCAAGGGGAGCCCCCAGATTGAGGGGGGCTGGGGAGGGGGCGTAGGGCCGGGCTGGAAGGGGGGAGGGTGGGGGGGTCCTTGCCTTCCTTGCCTCGCCCCCCCTCCCTCCCTCCACCCCCCACCCTTGAGACTTCGCTCCGCTGCTCCGGAGGTCGCGCCTAGCGCTGGGCCGACCGGGGGTCGCCGTCGGCTCGCGGGGGCGCAAGAGGCCGGGCGACCCCCCCGCACCCCCATGGGCTGCCGGCATGCCGGTCCGGCGGGGGCACGTCGCCCCCCAGAACACGTTCTTGGACACCATCATCCGCAAGTTTGAGGGGCAAAGTGAGTAGCGGTCCGGGGCAGGGAGAGAGGGGTCTCTCGCCACGTCGGGGTTAAGGGTCCTCCCCCCCCACCCGGGAGCGGCGATTTGCCCCGCGCCCCTCCCTCCGTCGCGGGGAGGAGGGGGAAGAGGAGGGAAGGGAGACCTTGGAGGTCTTCTAGTCGAACCCCCCCCCGTTGCTCCACGAATCCCCTTGGGTGGGGGTGGGGGTTGTGCCTGGCAGGTGAAATGGGAAGCAGGGGGGGGTTCGTGGAGCAGGGGGGTTCGACTAGAAGACCTCCCAAGGCCCCTTCCGTTCATTCTCCGAGGCGGGAGGGGTCGCAGAGGCCGGGTGGGTGGGTGGGTGGGTGGGTTGTGCCTGGCAGGTGAACGCCGAGGGGAGGGGGTTCGTGGAGTAGGGGGGGTTCGACTAGAAGACCTCCGAGGTCCCTTCCGTTCATTCTCCCGAGGCGGGAGGGGTCACAGTTCCCCCCCCCCCGGGGGAGGTCCCCAATCGGAGGCCGGGGTGGGGGTTGTGCCTGGCAGGTGAATGGGGGAGCAGGGGGGGGGTTTCGTGGAGCAGGGGGGTTCGACTAGAAGACCTCCCAAGGTCCCGTTCATTCTCTGAGGTGGGAGGGATCGCAGTCCCCCCCCCCCCAGGGGAGGTCCCCGTCGGAGGCTGGGGGTGGGTTGTGCCTGGCAGGTGAAGGCCGAGGGGAGGGGGTTCGTGGAGCAGGGAGGGGGATCGACTAGAAGACCTCTAAGGTCCCTTCCACGATTCTGTAATTCTGTAAGGGTCTCCTGCTCGGGCAGGGGGCTGGACTAGTTGACCTCCAAGATCCCTTTCATGATTCTGTGATTCCGTAAGGGTCCCCTGCTCGGGCAGGGGGCAGGTCTAGATGACCTCCAAGATCCCTTCCAAACTAGAGAGATGTGATTCTGTATGGGTCTCTTGCTTGAGCTGGGGGTTGGACTGGATGACCTCCGAAGATCCCTTCCAACTCGGGTTATTTTGTAATGGTCTCCTGCTCGCGCAGGGGGCTGGACTAGATGACCTCCAAGGTACCTTTGGACTCTTCTTCTGTTTGGGTCTAACCGTTCCCTCTTCCCCCTCCCCCACGCAGGCCGTAAGTTCGTCATCGCCAACGCCCGGGTGGAGAACTGCGCCATCATCTACTGCAACGATGGGTTTTGCGATCTCTGCGGCTACACCCGGGCCGAGGTCATGCAGAAGCCCTGCACCTGCGACTTCCTCTACGGGCCTCGAACCCAGACCAGCGCCACGGCTCAGATCACCCAGGCCCTGATGGGCTCCGAGGAGCGGAAGGTGGAGATCTGCTTCTATCGGAAGGACGGTGAGCGTGCGCTCGGGGCGGGCGGGCGGGCAGGGAGGGGCGCACCGTTGTCAACAGTCTCGAGCTCGGGTTCAAGCAGGGGGGTGGGACTGGATGACCTCCGAGGTCCCTTCAATGTGTGCATTTCTACAAGGGTTTGCTACTTGAACAGGGGGTTGGACTAGATGATCTCTGAGGTCCCTTGCAATTCTCTTATTCTGGAAGCGTCTGGGGTTTGAACAGGGGGTTGGAGTAGATGACCTCCGAGGTCCCTTCCAACTCTCTTATTCTGTAAGTGTCTGGGGTTTGAACAGGGGGTTGGAGTAGATGACCTCCAAGGTCCCTTCAAACTGTGTATTTCTACAAGGCGCTCCTGCTTGAGCAGGGGGTTGGACTAGATGACCTCCGAGGTCCCTTCCAACTCACTTATTCTGTAAGTGTCTGGTGTTTGAACAGGGGGTTGGACTAGATGACTTCCGAGGTCTCTTCAAAGTGTGTATTTAACATATTAACAGAGTTGGAAGGGACCTTGCAGGTCATCTAGTCCAACCCCCTGCCCAAGCAGGAGACCCTACACCTGCCTCCACCTAGGATAGAACTCCACAATTTCTACAAGGGTCTGCTACTTGAGCAGGGGGTTGGACTAGATGACCTCCGAGGTCCCTTCAAACTGTGTATTTCTACAAGGGTTTCCTACCTGAGCGGGGGTGGAGTAGATGACCTCTGAGGTCCCTTCAAACTCTGCATTTCCAAACGGGTCTCCTACTTGAGCATGGGGTTGGACTAGATGACCTCCGAGGTCCCTTCAAACTGTGTATTTCTAAAAGGGTTTCCTACCTGAGCAGGGGGTTGGACTAGATGACCTCCAAGGTCCCTTCAAGCTGTGTATTTCTAAAAGGATCTCCTACTTGAGAAAGGGGTTGGACTAGATCACCTCTGAGGTCCCTTCAAACTGTGTATTTCTACAAGGGTCTCCTACTGGAGCAGGGGGTTGGACTAGATGACCACCAAGGTCCCTTCCAACACTGTGATTCTGTCATTCTGTAAAGGTCTCCTGCTTGAACAGGGGGTTGGACTAGATGACCTCCGAGGTCCCTTCAAACTGTGCATTTCTACAACAGTCTCCTACTTGAGAAGGGGGTTGGACTAGATGACCACCAAGGTCCCTTCCGACACTGTGATTCTGTCATTTTGTAAAGGTCTCCTGCTTGAACAGGGGGTTGGACTAGATGCCCTCCGAGATCCCTTCAAACTCTGCATTTCTACAAGGGTCTCCTACTGGAGCAGGGGGTTGGACTAGATGACCACCGAGGTCCCTTCCGACACTGTGATTCTGTCATTCTGTAAAGGTCTCCTGCTTGAACAGGGGGTTGGACTAGATGACCTCCAAGATCCTTTCCGACTCTGTGATTCTGTCATTCTGTCAACGTCTCCTTATGTGACCTTTGCGGCACCCCCACGAAAATGTGTCCCCGTTTTACGGCCTGTCTCACCACTAAGTGAATCCCTGCCATCGATCAGCTAGTCAGCCGGTCGTTAAGCGAATCTGGTTTTCCCCTTTGACCTTTGCTCGTCTGAAGCTCCCCAACAAGGGGATCGGATGTCCCCGGCGGATGCTGCGCCCGTCGTAAGTACGAGTCAAGTGGCCCAAGTGTCTGAATTTCAACCCTGTGACGGCTGGGGGAATCGTATGAGTGGGAAACGGTCGTAAGTTGAATTTTTCACTGCCGTCGTAACTCAAAGCTGTCACTAACCGAACTGCCGTAAGTGGAGGACAACCGATAAAGATTGGCGCGGCTGTGGCTCCCTGAGACGCCTTGTCCGTCATAAATGCGAATCAGTCGCAAGGATGAAAAACAGTCCTTGAGTCCCTTTTCTTTGGTGCCATCGTAACTTGGAACGGTCACTAAGCGAAGCATCGTAAATTGGGGACGACTGATAAAAGATTTCCGTGGCTAAGGCTCCCTGGCTCTCCGAGATGTCGCGGCCATCATATAAATGCGGGTCAGTCGCAAGGATGAAAAATAGTCCCGAGTCCCTATTCTTCGGTGCCGTCGTAACTCGGAACGGTCACTAAGCAAAGCATCGTTAAAACAAGGACCGCCTGGAAAGGGGAACCTAGAAGTGGGGGGAAAAAATAAGTCATTTTTGGAAGTTTCTTAGGTTTTTTTTTTTAGCCGCGTTGTTTTAATTTGTCAAAGAATTGAATTTTTCTCCTCTGTCAATCAAAAGTTGTCAGAATGTGTCAACACATTTTTTTGGGAAGGATACACAATCCCAGTTTTCCAACAAATGTTTTGTTGTTGTTGTTGTTTAACATTTTGCAAGTGTGTCAAGGTTTCCAACAAGCTGACCCTGGCAGTTGCAACATATACGCAAAGTTGTGCACAAAGTTGTGTGTGTGTGTGTGTGTGGGCTGCAAATGATTTTGTGGGTTTTTTTGACACAATCCGAAATTGTTGAATTTTTGTATCCTTGACATATTTTTGGTTGGGATTGCAAAAGCCGGGTTGCGAAGGGAACAAATTGTGTGTTTTACACACACACACACACACACACACACACACACACACACACACACACACACACACACACACACACATACACACACACACACACAGGAACGCAACTCGGCCTTTTTCATCCTGTGCCCATTTCCGGACGGGTTTCGGAGTTGTGTGTGTGTCCGGTTTTGCGAATTAACACAACCGCAACGAGGCGATTGGGTTGTTTTTAACACACTGTTGTGGTTCGTTCTTTTCGTGGCTGGAGAAATTCAGCGGCTGGTTTAATCTTTTCCGAGGGTTTGGCTTTTTGACGCAGTCCTCGGTTTTACGATGGTTTGTTTTAGTGACGGGTTGGAAGCGGTGGACTTGGGACCGGTTTGCAGAATGGCGATGCAGGGGGGAGGGAATCCGAAATCGGAGGGCTCGGCGACGGGTTCGTCCTTACGACGGTCGCTGGGTTCTTCAAGGTCCTGTCGTCTTCGCTTTGCGACCGTCCAAAACGAGCAGTGGGGGAAGAGCCGGTTCACTTAACAACCGGGTTCTTAATAAGGGATCGGCTAACTGGATTCATTTAACAACGGGGGGCAAGGAAGGTCGTACAACGGGGTGAGAGTCGCTGAACAAATGTCTCGCTTAGCAAGATATTTGGGGCTCCATTGGGCAGAATACAAAACCATAGAATGACAAGAGTTGGAAGGGACCTTGGGGGGTCATCTAGTCCAACCCCCTGCTCAGGCAGGAGACCTTGACAGAATTACAGAATCACTGGGTTGGAAGGGACCTTGGGGGTCATCTAGTCCAGCCCCCTGCTCGAGCAGGAGACCCTGACAGAATTTACAGATTCGTGGAAGGGACCTTAGAGGCCATCTAGTCCAGCCCCCTGCTCGAGCAGGAGACCCTGACAGAATTACAGAATTGTGGAAGGGACCTTAGAGGTCATCTAGTCCAGCCCCGTGCTCGAGCAGGAGACCCTGACAGAATTTACAGATTCGTGGAAGGGACCTTGGAGGTCATCTAGTCCATCCCCCTGCTCGAGCAGGAGACCCTGACAGAATTACAGAATCGTAGAAGGGACCTCGGAGGTCATCTAGTCCAGCCCCTTGCTCGAGCAGGAGATCCTGACAGAATGACAGAATCCTGGAAGGGACCTTGGAGGTCATGTAGTCCAGCCCCCTGCTCGAGCAGGAGACTCTGACAGAATAACAGAATCGTGGAAGGGACCTCGGAGGTCATCTAGTCCAGCCCCACCCCCACCCACCCCGCCGCTCAAGAGAATTCCAGGTTCGATGCCCGATGGAGCCCAAACATTTATTTTGGGGAACTGTTTGTGCGTTCGGCACGCAACTCCGTGCCGGTAAGGGAAACCCACTCGGAGTTGCGTGCGAACTTTGCCGCAGCAGCCGAGGAAAAAAAATATTTCAAATTCTTCGGCCCCCGGGAAGAGGAGGCAGAGACTGGGGTTGTCGTTTAGTGGACACAACAGCTGTGGAATGACGCACAACTCAAAGGAGGAGTTGTTGGCGCCCCGAAGGGCCCACTGGGTGGCCACACGCGTGTTGTGTAGTTGTTTGCAATTAACATTTGCCCTTTGCGGCTCTCTGTCTTGTTTCACTTTCCCAAGCCAGGCCTTGCTTGGAGGGATTCCCTCAATGGGAATAGAGCTGGAAATGGGACCTTGGGTGGTCATCTAGCCCAACCCCCTGCTCAGGCAGGAGAAGAACAGAATCACGGGGTTGGAGGGGACCTTGGAGGTCATCTAGTCCAACCCCCTGCTCCAGCAAGAAACCTTTACAGAATCACAGAGTTGGAAGGGACCCTGGAGGTCATCTAGTCCAACCCCCTGCTCAAGCTCCAGACCCTTACAGAATCACAGAGTTGGGAGGGACCCTGGAGGTCATCTAGTCCAACCTCAAGCTCGAGACCCTTACAGAATCACAGATTTGGAAGGGACCCTGGAGGTCATCTAGTCCAACCCCCTGCTCAAGCTCCAGACCCTTACAGAATCCCAGAGTTGGAAGGGACCCTGGAGGTCATCTAGTCCAACCTCAAGCTCGAGACCCTTACAGAATCACAGAGTTGGAAGGGATCTTGGAGGTCATCTAGTCCAGCCCCCTGCTCGTGCAGGAGACCCTTACAGAATGACGGAATCGTGGAAGGGACCTTGGAGGTCTTCTAGTCCAACCCCTTGCCTTGAGCAGGAGAGCCTTTACCGGAGGCGTCTGGACCTTGGCATGAATCAAGCATTTGGGGGGTATGATTTGTTGGAATATACATTGTCCGTACCGATGTTTTCCTCTTGTGTGTTTTTTTAAAAATGAACTTAACTCCAGGCCAGGGGGCGGGTGGGGTGGAAATTCGGAGGACGTTGAATACGCCGTTTTATTTCTTGCAATGAAAATAAGCTAAAATGCAAACCTGGATTATTTTTCTGTGTGGCTCTCAAGGAGACCTTGGGCCGTCTGTTTATTTATTTATATCCTGCCCGGAATGATCTTTTATCGAATTTCATACCACCTAGCTGCCTGCAACAAGCGGGAGCATAAAGCGAATGAATAAGCTCTTTTTGGAAGTCGACCTAAACTCTTTGGAAAACAACGGGGGGCTATAAAATGGTTCTTCTCTCGAAATTGCAATAATTGTAAGCAAAGATTTGCCATTTTCTACAGGACGGTTTGTCGTTGCGGTCAGCCAGATGTTGACTTAGATTTAGATTTATTATTAGAGTTGGAAGGGACCTTGTAGGTCATCTAGTCCAACCCCCTGCTCAAGCAGGAGTTCCTACACCATTTGAGACAGGTGGCAGTCCAGTCTCCCCTTGAAGGTCGCAAGTGTTGGCCTTTTTGTCCACTTCTGGCGTCCTTCCCAGAGGACGGGGATAGCCAGATGTTCCTCTTTAATGGCATTAAAGGGATTGTCGCAGGATGTCAGCTGTTCCTAATAAGGCTGCCTTTTTTGCAATGGACTAATGGGGATTTTTGTCAAGGCCGGGAGTTATGATGGTTTGTACAGATGTTCCAGCCAGACTGGATTGGGCATTTTTCTCAACCGATTGAGTCCAGTTTGTCTTCCTATGGCGCAGCGTTTCTCAAATAGTGGGGCACCCCCCTGGGGGGGCTCGGAGTGATGCTAGGGTGGCGTGTGTGTGACCCCAGGGAACATGCGTGGTCCCTCTCGATCGATTCCCCTGGACGGGGAGTGTTTTCCCAGTTGCACGCTGCTCCGAGCCCGGAAGAGAAGGCGGCCAGGCGGGCGGGGGCAGCTGCGTGGGTTCTTGTTGTTCTCGGCGGGCGCTGCGGTAGCCATGAACGGCGTGGCGAACCCGCTGCTGGACAAGGAGGAGCATCCTCTGCAGTTGAGCGAAAGCTTCGAACGGCACCCTAAAGCCTCCTTCCACACCATTAGCTGTGAGTGCCCGGCAGAGGCGGCGCTGATGGGCCAGGCGGCCGACCCCAAAATGTCGGCTTGATTAAGCTGGCCTGGCCCCGTGTCACAAGAGGGCCCTAACCACGGTAGCCTATGCCTGCCTAACAGGAAACAGGCTCCACTGAGTTTAGTGTGCCTTACTCCCAGGTAAGTGGGTAGAGCAGCCTTCCCCAGCCAATAGTTTGCTTGCCGCTTATAATAAGTAAAATAATAAATATGAACACTAAAATTCCATTGGGGCCCAGATCGGAGAGTTGGGGCGTGCGCGCGAAATGTTTACTTCTTCCTAGGGGGGGCGTAACAGAAAATAATTAAGAAACACTGCTATGGAGGGAAATGTAGTGGTTTGACTGCGTTAAAAAATACCATTGCGGGATTTCAGCCGTTTCAAGGGCTGCCTGTTGTGCAATTGACCGGGCGGTGAATTTGTTCAATGCCGATGGCGTTGCAAACGGTGCGCCGGTGGTTTTGGGGATCGCCCCCAAGGTGCCTGTTGCTATCGGGGCTAACTTGGATCAAGAAAGCTTTAATCCTCCCCACCTTCTGCCTCCACCCACCGGTATGTCCCCTGTGGTATGGAGTTGTCCGCTGGCAGGCGGTCTCTCTGGGGGGGGGGTCTTCAAAGTGCCACCCGGCTGTCTCCAGTCTTCCACCTCCAGCTTCTATTTCCCAGAGATGGCTCAAGGGCAGGGGTCGGCAACGTGTGAGCCGCAGCCCGCTACCGGGCCGCACAAGCGGTTGGTCGGCGTGCGGCCCCACTCACGCGAGCCTCGTCACAAGCACTCACGCTCCACTCACGCTTGCGTCCCTGCGAATGTTGCAGGCACTCCCACATGCACGCGCATGTGCACATATGCTTGCCCCTCCCACAAAAATTACCCCCCTCTCTCCCCCTCCTCCTCCTCCCGCTCCGGGCGGCCGATCCAGAAAGTTTGGGGAACTCTGCGTTAGAGTAGCTGCTAACCAACGCTTGCGACCTTCAAGGAGAGACTGGACTGCCATCTGTCTCAAATGGTGTAGGAACTCCTGCGTGAGCAGGGGGTTGGACTAGATTACCTCCAAGGTCCCTTCCAACTCTGTGATTCTGTAAGGGTCTCGAGCTCGAGCAGGGGGTTGGACTAGATGACCTCCAAGTTCCCTTCCAACTCTTTGATTCTGAAAGGGTCTCTTGCTTGAGCAGGAGGTTGGACTAGATGACCTCCAAGTTCCCTTCCAACTCTTTGATTCTGAAAGAGTCTCTTGCTTGAGCAGGAGGTTGGACTAGATGACCTCCAAGGTCCCTTCCAACTCTATGATTCTGTAAAGGTCTCTTGCTTGTGCAGGGGGGTTGGACTAGATGACCTCCAAGGCACCTTCTGACTCTGTCCTTCTGTGATTCTGTAAGGGTCTCCTGCTTGAGCAGGGGATTGGACTAGATGACCTCTAAGGTCCCTTCCGACTCTGTCCTTCTGTGATTCTGTAAGGATCTCCTGCTTGAGCAGGGTGGGTTGGACTAGATGACCACTGATGTCCCTTCCAGCCCTTTGTGAGTCTCTCAAAGATGAAACTCCAGGAGTCCGCCGGGAGAAATCCAGGGTGGCCTCTTGTTCCACAGAAGATGGCGATGAGCTTCTGATTCCTTTTCTCAGCTGTTCTCCGCAGGATTCCGGCTATTGCCGGCTGCCGTCCGGGAGTGGGTGGGCTGGGCTGGGCTGGAGGGGGGGTGAGGGCTTCTTTCATCGGAAGGATGGAATTTCAGCCTGGATCCCGCTGGGACCCCAGGAAGATCAGCCATCGGACACGTGGGTAGGGGCCAGCTCTGTTTATCCTGCCTTCGAGAGGGCCGCAACGGCAGCAGAGCGGGTTGTTGCGCTCCTCCCTCCCCATCGTCGCTGGGTGTGTTGACAGGCTGCTCTCGGCTGGAGATGAGCGGTTGTGTTTCATCCAGCTGGTGTTGGCAAGGAGCTCTGTAGCTTCTCGCCGCCCTCCTCGCCTCGCTTGCCCTCTTGTGGCTGAGTTGTTTCTCTGTCCGTCCCGGGTTTGCTCCTTTTTTTGATTCAGATTAACAGAGTTGGAAGGGACCTTGCGGGTCATCTAGTCCAACCCCCTGCCCAAGGAGGAGACCCTACATCTAACCTCTACCTAGGATCGAACTCACAACCTCCTGATTGTGAGGCAAGAGCTCCACCTCTAGGCCACAGCAGCTGGGTCTTTCCCCTGTTTAGTTTAGTTTAGTTTAGTTTAGTTTAGTTTAGTTTAGTTTAGTTTAGTTTAGTTTAGTTTAGTTTAGTTTAGTTTAGTTTAGTTTAGTTTAGTTTAGTTTAGTTTAGTTTAGTTTAGTTTAGTTTAGTTTAGTTTAGTTTAGTTTAGTTTAGTTCAGTTCAGTTCAGTTCAGTTCAGTTCAGTTCAGTTCAGTTTATTTAGAGTTAGAAGGCACCTTGTAGGTCATCTAGTCCAACCCCCCGCTCGAGCAGCAGTCCCTACACCATTTCGGACAAATGGCAATCCAATCTCCCTTTGAAAGTTTCAAGTGTTGGAGCTCTCACAACCTCCGCAGGCAACTTCTGTTCCAGTGGTTGATTGATTTTTAGATTTATTATTAGAGTTGGAAGGGACCTTGTAGGTCATCTAGTCCAACCCCCCCGGCTCTAGCAGGAGTTCCTACACCACTTGAGACAGATGGCAGTCCAGTCTCTCCTTGAAGGTCGCAAGTGTTGGGGCTCTCATGACCTCCGCTGGCAAGCTGTTCCATTGGTTGATCGCTCTCACCGTCAGAAAGTTCCTCCTCACTTCCACGTTGAATCTCTCCTTGGTCAGCTTCCATCCATTATTCCTTGTCTGGCCTTCTGGTGCCATAGAGAACTCAATGTGTTCTATATGTAGTACTCTAGGTATGGTCTAACTAAGGCTTTATAAAGTGGTATTAGTTACCTCCCTAGTCCTAGATTGTATCCCTCTGTTGATGCAATTTAGGATTGCGTCGGCTTTTTTGGCTGCTGCTGCACATTGCTGGCTCATATTTAGTTGGTTGTCGACCAAGTCTCCAAGATCCCTCTTGCAGTCGCTGCTATTGAGTGTGGTTTTACCCAGTTTATATGGGTATCTTTGGTTTTTCTTACCTAGGGGTAGGATTTTACTTTTCTCGGCATTGAATTTCATTTTGTCTGATTGGGCCCAGTGTTCAAGTCTGTTTAGGTCCATTTGGATCCTGAGCCTGTCCTCTGGGGTATTAGCTACTCACGCCAGCTTGGTATCGTCTGCAAATTTGGTTAGTTCCCCTTCTATTCCCTCGTCTGGGTCGTTGATGAAGATATTAAAAGAGTACTGGGCCTAGGACGGAACCTTGTGGTACCCCACTGCTTACTTCTCTCCATGTGGACTTAGACCCATTAAGGACTACTCGTTGAGTACGGTTTGCCAGCCAGTTGTGGATCCATCTGGTGGTGAATCCGTCTATCCCACTTTTCTCTAGCTTACGAAGAAGTAAGTTATGGTCTACTTTGTCGAATGCCTTGCTGAAGTCTAAGTATATTATGTCCACAGGTTGTGGTCTACTTTGTCAAATTTCTTCTTTGTGCTCTGCTCCTCTCCAGCATGGGGGGAGGCCCTGCCCCTCCTCCCCTCCCCATTTTCTCTGGCCACAAGTCCTGTGGCCAGATCCCCTTCTCTTGTCCTCCCCATCCCCATAAATATTTGCCGATCGGTAGGCTAGTTTCCCCCCCTTAGGGAGGGAGAGGACTCGGTCCGCGGCCTTGGAGGCTTCCAACTTCTAACGTACGACCGCCGTTGAGCCCCAGATTTCTGTCGCTAAGCGAGGCAGGGGTTAAGTGAGCTTTGGCCCCGTTGTGCCATCTTCCGTGCCGCGGCCATTAAGGGAATCGCTGCAGTTGTTTTTATGCCGGTAAAGATGGAATCGGGCTGTTCCCGTCGACTTTGCCTGTCCGAACGTCGCGTGATCCCCGGGACGCTATGTCATAAATGTGAGTCAGTTGTCAAGCCTCTGAATGTAAATCACCTGACCGTGGGGATGGTACGACGGCCGTAAGTGTGAACAATGTCCCTTTGCACAGTGCCGTGGTAACGTCGAATGGTCACTAAATGAGCAGTTGTAAGCCAACGTGTATTCCCTTCGGTCATCTTAACCCCACAGAATAGCACACCCTGAATGGCAGGGTGAAGCTCGGGGGGCGGTCTTTTGATGGTGCATTGCAGGGTCCCGTCCCCCACCCACCCCAACCGCTTCTGGGTTGGAGGATGCGGGCAAAGCAGGGATTTGAACCTGTATCTCTCATCTCTAAGTCGTCCCCATGTTAAGCAAACCTCTTAAGGACAGAAATGTGTGTTATCTTGACCCCCCACCTCCAAATGACCATCTGTGGGGAGACTGAGCTCTTTGGGGTGAACTTTGGGGGAGGGGCTCACACTTTCCTTTTGGAAAACTTGACCAAGGCCTAAGGCAGGGGTCAGCAACCTGCGGCTCTGGAGCCGCATGTGGCTCTTTCATCCCTAAGCTGCAGCTCTCTGTCCCTGCCGGCACGCCATTTATTGAGCTTTTCAACCCCTGGTAGGTTTTGTGGCTCCCGGTGTTTTCTTTTCTGTGGGAAATTGATTCAAATGGCTCTTTGAGTGTTTAAGGTTGCTGACCCCTGGCCTAAGAAGTCCCCCCCCTTTTTTAGAGGCCGCCTCCTTTTCGGCCCCCTCCCTCCCTCCCTCCTCCTGCCGCCGCCTATGTGGGTCAGCCGGGAGTTCAATCCATAATTTCATTTCGATCAGCGGCGCAGCAAATCGTAACGAAGGCTGTTGAAAAAAGGAGACGGCAGCGGCGTCTGCCCTTGTGGCGGTCTCGCCTTGTTCCCATGGGGGGGGGGAACCCCAAAAATTAGTTCCTGGAGGGGGAGATAGTTAGTTATATTTCATACCCCGTGATAACTCCGTTGACGTCTTTGGAGTTCACCTGCGTAGTTCTATTTGTGCGAGTGGCAAGCGTCTCATGCGCATTCGAATGCCGCTCGCACGGAACCATTCCCTCCCTCCTCCCAGTCCCCAAAGCCGGAAAGGTTGGGGAACCCGCTGGGTCAGGATCAAGTCTGGGGATCAGCTTGTGTGTGTGTGTGTGTGTGCCGGGCGTTGCAGCAGGGCCAGCAGGCTCCCAAGGTGGAGGGTGTGTATGTGTGTTCGACCTCCACGCATGCCACCCTGTGGGGACCAATCCCCTCTTCTGGGAAGGGTTCTGGGGTGGGCAGGACTCTCCGATGGGTTGATCCCTTTGGAAATGCAGAGATCTGCTGGGGAGGGATCCTAAACTGGAGAAAGGGCTCAGCGTGGAGCCGCAGCCAGATCCCCACTACCCACAGGATGTGCTAAGCAGGGGTCTTTCAAGGGGTGGGGGTCACCCGGCCAAGTGGAGGTCTGGGGGGGCTTGAGTTGACCCCCCCCTCTCTTTCTCTTTCCATCTCTCTCTCTCTCTCTCTCTCTCTCTCTCTCTCTCTCTCTCTCTCTCTCTCTTTCTCTCTCACTCTCTCCTCTCTCTCTCTCTTTCTCTCTCTCCACTCTCCTCTCTCTCTTCCTTTCTTTCTTTTTCTCTCTCTCTTTCTCTCTGTCTCTCTTCCTCTCTCTCTCTCTCTCATTCTCTCTCTCTCTCATTTTCTCTCATTTTCTCTCTCCTCTCTCTCTCTCTCTCTTTCTCTCTCTCCACTCTCTCCTCTCTCTCTTCCTTCCTTTCTTTCTCTCTCTCTTTCTGTCTCTCTTCCTCTCTCTCTCTCATTCTCTCTCCTCTCTCTCTTCCTCTCCCTCCCTCCCTCCCTCTCTCTCTCTCATTCTCTCTCTCTCTCTCTCCACTCTCTCCCCCTCTCTCTCTTTCTTTCTTTTTCTTTCTCTCATTCTCTCTCTCATTCTCACTCTCTCCTCTCTCTCTCTTCCTCTCTCTCTCTTCCTTTCTTTTTCTCTCTTTCTCTCTGTCTCTCTCTCCACTCTCTCCTCTCTCTCTTCCTTTCTTTCTTTTTCTCTCTCTCTTTCTCTCTGTCTCTCTTCCTCTCTCTCTCTCTCATTCTCTCTCTCTCTCATTTTCTCTCATTCTCTCTCTCCTCTCTCTCTTCCTCTCTCTCCCTCCCTCCCTCCCTCCCTCTCTCTCTCATTCTCTCTCTCTCTCCACTCTCTCCCCCCCCTCTCTCTTTCTTTCTTTTTCTCTCTCATTCTCTCTCATTCTCACTCTCTCCTCTCTCTCTCTTTCTTTCTCTCTTTCTCTCTCCACTCTCTCCTCTCTCTCTCTTCCTCTCTCTCTCTTCCTTTCTTTTTCTCTCTTTCTCTCTGTCTCTCTCTCCACTCTCTCCTCTCTCTCTTCCTTTCTTTCTTTTTCTCTCTCTCTTTCTCTCTGTCTCTCTTCCTCTCTCTCTCTCATTCTCTCTCTCTCTCGTTTTCTCTCATTCTCTCTCCTCTCTCTCTCTCTCCCTCCCTCCCTCCCTTTCTCTCATTCTCTCTCTCTCTCCACTCTCTCCCCCCTCTCTCTCTTTCTTTCTTTTTCTCTCTCATTCTCTCTCTCTCCTCTCTCTCTCTCTTTCTTTCTCTCTTTCTCTCTCTCCACTCTCTCCTCTCTCTCTCTTCCTCTCTCTTTCTTTCTTTTTCTCTTTCTCTCTGTCTCTCTTCCTCTCTCTCTCTCATTCTCTCTCATTCTCTCTCCTCTCTCTCCCTCCCCCCTCTCTCTCATTCTCTCTCTCTCTCCACTCTCTCCCCCTCTTTCTCTTTCTCTCTCTCATTCTCTCTCTCATTCTCTCTCCTCTCTCATTCTCTCTCTTTCTCTCTCTGTCTCTCTTCCTCTCTTTCTCATTCTCTCTCTCTCCTCTCTCTTTCTCTTTCTCTTTCTCTTTTTCTCTTTCTCTCTGTCTCTCTTCCTCTCTCTCTCTCATTCTCTCTCTCTCTCGTTTTCTCTCATTCTCTCTCCTCTCTCTCTCTCTCCCTCCCTCCCTCCCTCCCTCTCTCTCATTCTCTCTCTCTCTCCACTCTCTCCCCCCTCTCTCTCTTTCTTTCTTTTTCTCTCTCATTCTCTCTCTCTCCTCTCTCTCTCTCTTTCTTTCTCTCTTTCTCTCTCTCCACTCTCTCCTCTCTCTCTCTTCCTCTCTCTTTCTTTCTTTTTCTCTTTCTCTCTGTCTCTCTTCCTCTCTCTCTCTCATTCTCTCTCATTCTCTCTCCTCTCTCTCCCTCCCCCCCTCTCTCTCATTCTCTCTCTCTCTCCACTCTCTCCCCCTCTTTCTCTTTCTCTCTCTCATTCTCTCTCTCATTCTCTCTCCTCTCTCATTCTCTCTCTTTCTCTCTCTGTCTCTCTTCCTCTCTTTCTCATTCTCTCTCTCTCCTCTCTCTTTCTCTTTCTCTTTTTCTCTTTCTCTCTGTCTCTCTTCCTCTCTCTCTCTCTCATTCTCTTTCTCTCTCATTCTCTCATTCTCTCCTCTCTCTCGTTCTCTTTCTCCTCTCTCTCTCTTTCTTTCTTTCTCTTTCTCTCTCTTCCTCTCTCTCTCTCATTCTCTCTTTCTCCTGTGTCTCTCAATCTCTCTCTTTCTCTCTGTCTCTCTTCCTCTCTCTCTCTCTCCCTCTCTCATTCTCTTTCTCCTCTCTCTCATTCTCTCCCTCTCTCATTCTCTCTGTCTCTCTTCCTCTCTCTCTCTCTCATTCTCTCTCTCCTCTCTGTCTCTCTCGTCTGTCTCCCTTCTCTCTCTCTCTCTCTGTCTCTCTCTCATTCTGTCTCTGTCTCTTCTCTCTGTCTCTCATTCTCTATCTCTGTCTCTGTCTCTCTTCTCTCTGTCTCTCTCTCTCATTCTCTGTCTGTCTGTCTGTCTCTCTCTGTGTCTGTCTCCCTTCTCTCTGTCTCTCTCTCTGTCTGTCTCTGTCTGTCTCTCGCTCTCTCCTCTGTCTCTAGCTCCGTCTCTCTCTCTCTCTCTCTCTCTCTCTCTCTCTCATTCTCTGTCTCTCTCTCTCTCTCTGTGTATTTTCCTCCTAACGGTCAATCGGCCATTTTTGAGGGCAGGCCAGGCGGGGGGGGCAAACCCCCTTCCCCAGCCCCCTCCCCAGCTGACAGGCAGGGGCTGCCTCTCCTTGCCACTTTGGGGGCAGAGGCCAGAGGCTGTTAGTCCCTCCTCGCCCCTCTCCCCCATCCCGGGTGCCAGGTGGCCTTTCTCCCCACGTCAGCGACTGCTGCCAGCCAGCCGGCCGGTAAACAAAGCCGGCTGTTGCAGGAAGCAACGCCCTCCCCCCCCCTCCGTTTCCCCTTTTAGGGAAATCCTTGCTCCTCCCCAGACACGTCCGCGGCCTCATGCTCACTCCCCCACCCCCCCTCACATAACACGGTTGCCATGTGCAACGCCTAATGGACAGCCGACGGGCCCTGGTTATCTAAAATGGGGGGGGAGACCCAGGAGGGGTTTGCAGCTGCTTGCAATGGGTAAACTGAGGCAGGGCCGTTTTTCGCCCCATAACTGCCCCACCCCACCCGGGTGGGGGTCCAGCGTGCCCAGGCGGGTGGCATTTGTCTGGAAAGGGGGGGGGCTGCGTGTCGGCGACCCCAACCGAGCCCCCCCCCATTTCCATCATTAAGCAAGACCTCGGTGACGTTGGCCCCGTCTTACGACCTTTCTGGCCTCCGTCGTTAAGCGAATCCCGGCAGTGGATGAAGTTAGTCGCCCGGTTGCAAAGTCAGTCAGATGCTTAAACATGTTAAGCATGTCAGGCGGTCGCAAAAGGGGATCGCGTGACCCCCCCGGGACACTTGCAACCGTCGTACATATGAGTCGGTTGCCCAGAGTCTCGATCGCGGGACCGTGGGAGGACGCTTGCAACGGTCGTAACCTGTGAAACACGGTCCCGAGTCCCTTTTTTTTCAGTGCCGCTGTAACTTGGAGCGGTCGCTAAGTGAAGCATCGCAAGTCTGAGGATGGCCTGTATTCAACATGTCGTCCTCCAGTTACTGTTGTGGCCCGCCAGCAGATCCCGACTTGGCTATTATATGTTATTATATGATTTAAGACTTTCTGAACTTCTGCCGGCTATTAATAACGATGAATTAGCAGCTGGTTGTTTGCAAGTAAAGACTGCATTTAGGTTTGTGTTGTGTGTGTATCCACTACTAAGCCAGTTATTCGTTGTTGGTTATTGATTAAACTAAGTTCAAACAAACTGTGTGGTTGCTACGTTCCTAGCTGGGGCAGAACAGTTTTACGGCCACAAGTTGAGACCAGCATTTCTGTGTGGCTTGAGCAGGACAGTTCTGAGGGGAATAGCGCTCCATTTTATGACCTGTTGGTTTTTTTTGTGTGCCTCGGTTGTTGAGTGAATCCCTGCCATCATCCAGCGAGTCGGGCAGTCGTTAAGCGAATCGGGCTTTCCCCCCCTCGACTTTGCTCGACAAAGGGGATCGCCTGACCCCGTGGGGAACGCCGCCACCGTCATAAATACGAGTCGGTTTCCAAGCGTCCGAATGTCTGTCACGCGACCCCCGGGGAAACGTGCAACGGTCGTTAAGTGTGAAAAGCGGTCCGAGGGCCTTTATCAGCGGACGGTCGTTCAACAACCGGGTCGTATGTCGAGGACTCCTTCTACAAGTGGAAAATCCAGCCCCCCAGCCCCGTTTTCTTGGGGGTGGGCTGCGCTTTGGGGAGCAGCCAAGGGAGGGAGGGAGGGGGGATACAGCTCAGCCCCCTTTCTCTCCCTCCGATTTCCGCATGGCCCATTAAGTTGTTAGAAATACTCCCCCCCCATGGGGAAGAATTGGGGGAGGGGGCTGGGCAGGGAGGAGAGGGGGCTGGATGCATTCAAGAGAACAGAGAGAGAGAACAATAGAAAAGCCCCCCGACCCCCCCAAAAAGGGGCTCAGCCTCGAAAGGAAAGGAGCAAAATAGCATTTTCCATCCCGGACGATCCCCCCCCAAAATCGGAGCAGGTTTCCAGATAAGCCCCCAAATCTCCCTTGAGCTGAGCGTTGGTAGGGTGGGGGGCTTTTTTGACGGGTGGGGGGCATGCCAACCCCGGAACGGGGCCCTGGCCCAATTGGAGCAGGGGTGGGTGGGAGGGGAGCTTCCCCTGCCAGGCTGGCATTGGTTTGTTATCAGGGTTCAAAAGGAGGAAACAGATGGCCAAGGAAACAGAGGTGGCTCGTGGAGTGGGTTGGGCTAGATGGCCTCCAAGGTCCCCTTCCAACCCTTGTTATTGTAGGATTCTGTGAGGGTTTCCTGCTGGAGCAGTGGGTTGGGCTAGATGACCTCCAAGGTCCCTTCCAAACCTTTTATTGTATTTTATTTTATTTATTTATATTTTGCCTTATTCTGTAAGGGTTTCCGGCTTGAGCAGTGGGTTGGGCTACATGACCTCCAAGGTCCCTTCCAACCCCGTTATTTTATTTTATTTTATTTATTTATATTTTGCATGATTCTGTGAGGGTCTCCTGCTTGAGCAGGGGGTTGGGCTGGATGACCTCCAAGGTCCCTTCCAACCCTGTTATTGTATGATTCTGTAAGGGTCTCCTGCTTGAGCAGTGGGTTGGGCTAGATGACCACCAAGGTAGCAATAGCAATAGCACTTAGACTTATATACCGCTTCATAGTGCTTTCCAGCCCTCTCTAAGCGATTTACAGAGTTCAGCATATTGCCCCCAACAATCTGGGTCCTCATTTTACCCACCTCGGAAGGATGGAAGGCTGAGTCAACCTTGAGCCTGGTGAGATTTGAACAGCTGAACTGCTAAACTAGCAGTCAGCTGAAGGTTGCAGTGCTGCTTTTAACCACTGCACCATCTCGGCTCTTCCAACGCTGTTATTGCATGATTCTGTGAGGGTTTCCTGCTTGAGCAGTGGGTTCGGCTAGATGACCTCCAAGGTCCCTTCCAACGCTGTTATTGCATGATTCTGTAAGGGTCTCCTGCTTGAGCAGTGGGTTGGGCTAGATGACCTCCAAGGTCCATTCCAACTCTGCCATTATGCAAGGGAAGTCGCTTTACACACACACACACACACAGACAGAAAACACACACACACACACACACACACACACAGAAACACACACACTCACAGAAACACACAGAAACACACACACATACAGACCCCAAGCCGGATGTTTGAGCCACCACATGCTTTGCAAAACTTTACAGCTAGTCCTCGACTTTACGGCGGTTTCTTTAAGCGACCGCTTGAAGTGACGACGGCCCTAAAAAAGAAGGGACTGAAGGACCGTTTTTCACACACTTACGACCGCTGGGATCAGGGGATCCACATTCAGACGCTTGCTTTGCCAAGTGACTCGCATTGATGACGGGAGGGGTTCCGGAGATGCCAAGCCTCAGCAGAAATGCCCCCTTCCTCCTTTTGAAGATTTTGGGGGCGGGCGACGCAACCTGCCTTGTTTGGGGGGGGGGTCGTGAGCTTCTGCGGGACCCTCTTGGGAGGGGCTTCTTCCAAGCCCCTCCTGCCAATTGGAGGGGGCCAGGATCCTTTTGCTGGGGAGGGTCTCTCTTTCTCTTCCTTTGACGGGACACTGGCGATGAGGGTTGGGGGGCAGAAGCAGTGGGGAGGGGGCTCCTCGGTGAGCGAGGGTGGGGGCGGAGGGTCTGCCTTGCCTCCCGATTGGAGGCAAGTTCAAGGCCAGCTGCCCCCCTCAGATCAACCTAGAAGGAAAGGAAAAATCTTACCAGGTTTCGTTTAGTGACCAAAGTTAGAACGGAGCTGGGGGGAAAAACGGACTTAGGGGCTGTCGTTTCATACTTACGACCATCGGTCGTGGGATCGGGACGCTCGGCAATGGACTTGTATTGATGAGGGTAGCAGCAGGGTCCCGGGGGATGGGTAAAGTCAGATGGGCAAAGTTCGCTTAACGACCGCAGGACTCACTTCGCGACGGCAGGGGTTCGCTTAACGCCCGAGGGCGAGGAAGGTTGTCAAACGAGGCCAAACTCATGTCACCAGTGTCTCGCTGAGCGACAGACATTGGGGTGCTCCATTGTGGTCATACGTCGAGGACTATCCCATGGCGCAGGAGCCCCCAGAGTTGGAAGGGACCTTGGAGGTCATCTAGTCCAACCCCCTGCTCAAACAGGAGACTCTTACAGAATTACAGAATCATGGAAGGGATCTTGGAGGTCATCTAGACCAATCCCCTGCTCAAACAGGAGAGCCTTACAGACTCACAAAGTTGGGAGGGACCTTGGAGGTCATCTAGTCCAACCCCCTGCTCAAACAGGAGACCCTTACTGAATAACAGAGTCGGAAGGGACCTTAGAGGCCATCCAGTCTAACCCCCTGCTCAAAAAAGAGACCTTTACAGAATCACGGAAGGGACCTTGGAGGTCATCTAGTCCAACCCCTGCTCAAACAGGAGACCCGTACAGAATCAGAGTTGGAAGGGACCTTGGAGGTCATCTAGTTGTCCTGATCCCATGACCAATGGTCATAAGTGTGAATGACCGTTGGTCGTGGGATCAGGACGCTCGGCAATGGACTTGTATTTATCAGGGTAGCAGCAGGGTCCCGGGGGTCCCTGGATCCCCTTTGATGACCGTCGGATGGGCCAAGTCCATGGAGAAGCCGGGTTCACTTAATGACCGTGTGACTCACTTTGCGATGGCAGGGGTTCGCTTAACGACTGGGGGCAAGGAAGGTTGTAAAATGAGGCAAAACTCATTTTGCAAATGTCTCGCTGAGCGACAGACATTGGGGGGCTCCATTGTAGTCATAAGTCGAGGATATCCCATGGCGCAGGAGCCCCCCCAATTTCCATTGCTAAGTGAGACATGGGTGAAGTGGGTTTTTGCCCCATTGAAAGAATTCTCCTGCCTCCATGGGTTAAGCAGATCCGTGCGGTTGATAAGTGAATCCGGCTTTCCCCTGTCGACTCGGCTCGACAGACGGTCGCCAAAGTGGATCGCGGAACCCCGGCGCTCGTCATAAGTGCGAGTCACTTGGCAAGCAAGCGTCTGAATTTGGATCCCCTGATCCCAGTGGTCGTAAGTGTGTGAAAAACGGTCCTTCAGTCCCTTCTTTTTTTAGGACTGACATAACTTCAAGCGGTCGCTAAAAAAACCGCCGTAACTCGAGGACTAGCTGTAAAGTTTTGCAAACCATGTGGTGGCTCAAACATCTGGCTTGGTGTGTATGTGTGTGTCTGTGTCTGTCTGTGTGTGTCTCTCTGTGTGTGGAAAGCGACTTCCCTTGCATAATGGCAGAGTTGGAAGAGACCTTGGAGGTTATCTAGTCCAACCCACTGCTCAAGCAGGAAACCCTTACGGAATCATGCAATAACAGGGTTGGAAGGGACCTTGGAGGTCATCTAGCCCAACCCACTGCTCAAACAGGAAACCCTCACAGAATCATGCAATAACATGGTTGGAAGGGACCTTGGAGGTCATCTAGTCCAACCCACTACACAAGCCACCTGTTTCCTTGGTCACCTGTTTCCACCTTTTTGAAGCCTGAGAACAAACCAAAGTCTGTCCGTCCAGTTTCTCCTCCTCTGACTCGGAGGGCCTCTCGCCCCAAAGAGGGGGTGGGCTGGATGACCTCAAAAGAACCCTTCCAAGCAGGAGTGTGGGACGTGGGGCCAGGAAGTCCGGCAGTCTAATCCAGACTTAAACGGTTGTTGTACCGGCCGTCCCAGACTTACAACCGTTGGTTTCACAAGCGTTCAAAGTCGTGAAGTGACTTTATGACCGATTTGTCCCCAGTTATGACCATAGCAGCCTTTCCATTCGTCGGGAGGCTTGGTGACTGACTCACATTTATGATGGGGGTCACACGATCCCTTTTGGTTACCGTCTGACAAGCGAAAGACCAGGAGGGGGGAAGCTGGGTTCGCTTAACAACCGTGGGGGCTCATTTATCTACTGCATGGATTCACTTAACGTCAGGGGCAAGAAAGCTCGTCAGATGGGGCGAAGCTCACTTAACAAAGGTCTCGCTTAATGTCGGCTGGCCCGCCAGCCTCCCTCCCTCCCTCCCTCTTCTGGGAATGGCCCAAAGGAGCCTGAGAGCTGAGGGACACATGCGTCCCCTGGTGGCCAGATGTTGAATTGCGCCTGGAGAAGAATGGAGAAGAATTGTGACCCTTACAGTATTACCGAATCATAAAAGGGATCTTGGAGGTCATCTAGTCCTACCCCCTGCTCAAGCAAGAGACCCTTACAGAATCACAGAGTTGGAAGGGACCTTGGAGGTCATCTAGTCCAACCCCCTACGCAAACAAGAGACCCTTACAGAATCAGAGTTGGGAGGGACCTTGGAGGTCATCTAGTCCAACCCCCTGCGCAAGCAGGAGAGCCTTACAGAATCAGAGTTGGACGGGACCTCGGATGTCATCTAGTCCAACCCCCTTATCCCGTTTGAGCCGGGAGGGAGGCTGTCCCAGCAGATAAACTGCCCGCGATGCTTTAATATCACAGATTAGGTTTATTTCTCAGGGGGTCTCCCTCTCAACTTACGATCGAGATGAAATTCCTCAGACTTGTGTCCACAAGCTGTCCCGTCATGAAGATAAAAACAAGAATCCTCTCCCCCTCTCCCGGTTACTGTCACATGTTCTCTCTTGGTTACAAACTAAAAATGCCCGCTGATCAGCGAGGCACAGCTACTCCCCTACCCTGGTGAGCTCGATATCCCAATAAGAATACACAGATGTGGTCACGTCCAAAACTACATTACCCAGGGTGCCTTCTGACTACAATTCCCCTAATGCAATTGTCTTAAAGAAACATTTCCTAAATCAAGCTAGCTATTTCGGGCTCTGGTGACAGCACACTCCCCGCCTGGAATTTGTCAAATCCCACTACTAACTGGCGGATAAACTCCAATAAACAAAGGTATCGCCTAAATAATGTAACTTAACTATCTGAGTAAGATAAACAAAGCATAACATAAGCAGTGTAACATAATTGACTCAAGAAACAAGGCATGGCGTAAACGGTGTAACTAAACTATCTAAGCAACTAAAGAAAACGAAAATTATATCATCAAACGATACAAATATCATCAAACAACGCAAACGTTGAGGTAGATACAAGGCATGCAAAACTTGAGGTTCAATCTTTACGCTCGATGTTTCTTCTCAGTAAAACTCGGTCGGAAGACTGGTCTGGTGTTAGACCTTCTTGACGGAAGTCTTTGAGCTGGGCAGGACCTGGGAGTACAAGCCCCATGTGCCAAGAGTTTCGAGGGGCGTCCTTGTCCCGCAACAAGACAAGGAACAGGTTCCACCAGAACAGGAACAGGAACGGGTACCACCGGAAGAGGAGCAGGAACAGGTACCACCGGAACAGGAGCAGGAATGGGTTCCACCGGAACAGGAACAGGAACAGGTATCACCGGACCAGGAACAGGAACGGGTTCCACCGGAACAGGAACAGGAACAGATTCCACCGGAACAGGAACAGGAACGGGTTCCACCGGAACAGGAGCAGAAACAGATTCCACCGGAACAGGAACAGGAACGGGTTCCACCGGAACAGGAACAGGAACGGATTCCACCGGAACAGGAACAGGAACAGGTACCACCGGAACAGGAACAGGAACGGATTCCACAGGAACAGGAGCAGGAACAGGTACCACAGGAACAGGAACAGGAACAGGAACAGATTCCACAGGAACAGGAATGGGTTCCACCGGAACAGGAGCAGGAACAGGTACCACAGGAACAGGAACAGGTACCACCGGAACAGGAGCAGGAACAGGTACCACCGGAACAGGAACAGGAACTGGTACCACCGGAACAGGAACGGGTTCCACTGGAACAGGAGCAGGAACAGGTACCACCGGAACAGGAGCAGGAACAGGTACCACCGGAACAGGAGCAGGAACTGGTACCACCGGAACAGGAGCAGAAACAGGTACCACCGGAACAGGAGCAGGAACTGGTACCACCGGAACAGGAATGGGTTCCACTGGAACAGGAACGGGTTCCACTGGAACAGGAGCAGGAACAGGTACCACCGGAACAGGAATGGGTTCCACCGGAGCAGGAACAGGTACCACCGGAACAGGAGCAGGAACAGGAATGGGTTCCACCGGAACAGGAGCAGGAACAGGTACCACCGGAACAGGAACGGGTTCCACTGGAACAGGAGCAGGAACAGGTACCACCGGAACAGGAATGGGTTCCACCAGAGCAGAAACAGGTACCACCAGAACAGGAGCAGGAACAGGAATGGGTTCCACCGGAACAGGAGCAGGAACAGGTACCACCGGAACAGGAACAGGAATGGGTTCCACCGGTACCCAGCGCACGTTGACATCCCGTAGTCCTCTTCCTCCGTCAGGGCGTCAAAGAGGTCAAAGAAGGCAGATTTGGCTAACGATCGGTTGCTCTGCGAGTCCAGTACTACATACATGTTCACGGCCTTCTCTGGGCATCCCGCCAGGTTAGACTTTAGCCAAGTATATCTGGTGGCACGAGCGAGGGAATGGAGAGTCCCCGCATAATGACATGCCGTTGCCGTTGCCGTTTGTCGATGGCGGAGTCTCCGTAGATGTAGTAGAATTCGGAGGGGATTGTGGGTTAGGAGTCGGCCTCGGATTCGGAGCAAGGAGGTGGCCGTGAATAAGCAGTCGACCGTGGATAATAAGTTGACCGTGGTGTCGGTTCAAAAGTCTGGATGCAAGGCGGCTGGGTGTCGATTACTCCTGCACAGGACTCCTGCACAGGAAGCATTGCACCTGCGCCGTGCAGTCGTTGGCCATGTGTTCCTTTGAATCGCAGCACTTGAAGCAGACTCTGTATTCCCTGATCAGATCTGTTCTTTCCTTTAAGGACTTGCTCCGGAAGTCTCTGCAAGCATTCAGAGGATGCGGAAGGTTGTGAAACGGACATGGAAGATGCGCGCGTGTCGTCAGAGGGCCGTGTTGAGGTCTTCTCGGCGGTTGCTCCACAGGGTACCTCGTGGACGGGGTTGAGATCTGTGTGTCGGGCACAGACGCGAAGGCTCGTCCCTTCCCAGTTCGCGACGGATTATTGGCGGAACCGACGTTATCGCTGGACTTTTTGGCAGCGGGGGACCATGTTTCTCTCAGGGCCACATTCCGCGGGTCGTTGTACAGCTTCGTCATGTGGGCCACAAATTCTTCGAGAGCGGCAAAGGGAGGGTCGTTGTCTTGGTTCTGCGCCCTGTAGTTGTGGGAGAATTGGACCCACTCTTCAATCAAGGGCCGCGGCAGTTTTTTAACGATGGGCACCTGCTCCCTAAACTGGTCGAGACAAAGCAGCCCCTTCAAGGCGGGCTGCTTTTGTGCCCACCGCAGTTGTGTGAGGAGGAGAGAGAAATCCCATAGCTGGTCAGGATCGTCAGGGTCGACCGTCGGGAAGTTGTGAACGAGTTCCAGGTACGAGGAGACCGTCAGCGCCGGCGCGCCGTACTGACAATCCAGCATCTCCCACGACAGCTTAAGGGCTTCGTGTGGCGCGTCTAGGAGGGGCGCGTACAAGTTCTGAACTATGGTTGTTGATCGCGGTCCTAGCCAAGCGATCATGTGGCAGAGTTCCTCAGCTGGCAGCACCCGTTCACTGCTAATGGCGTTTGCAAAGATATGCTTCCATACCAAGTAGTCGACGCATGGCTTGTCGGAATACTTGTGCACCCCCCTAGATGCCAAATCCGGCCATCTCCGGGGTACTGTCGGATCTCTTTGGACTTCAGAAGGGCTATACGGTGGGGGTGATGGAAGGGTGTGCCCCACGGAGCCGGCAAGAACAGGACCGGGTGCCTCCTTTGGGTCCTGGAGAGCGCAGCCTCCCGGAACAGGGTTATGTGCCGAAGACAGCGGGTCGTCCCCTGCGGAATATCTCTTGACCCTTCTGTCTTGCCATGACGTAGAGAACGGTTGTTCTTCTTGCGGCCGGGTAGGCTGATCACGATCATTAGGCCGTGTGCCCGCGTTCAAGGGGTCTCGTAGGTTTGGCAGGAAAGCGTTCGCGTCGGCACTGAGATTAGAGCTTGTGGCTACTTGCGCCGGCTGGGACTCCTTTGTAGTTGAGGGGTCAGCCTGGTTACCCTTGGTGTCTCGGTCCGTCAGGGTAAGTGTTGTAATGCCGAGGGAGGGATCTTGTGATCCGGAATGTACGATGTCGCATGTCTGGCCCTTTAGTATCTCCGGTTGTTGAGAGTCTCCTCCTCCTCCCTGCCGCAATGAGTTCTGTTCGTCTACATAGGCCTTGAGGCGATTGCTCGGGTCCTCCTCTGCCAACTCTATAGGGTTGAATTTAGGGGTAGCGCCTTGAACCGCCGCCTGTAAAGCTGCGGCCCTTGCCATCTTTCGTTTGGCGTCCCGTTCGCTCCGCAAATAGTCAAGTGTGGCTTGAGCTGTAGCAATTTCTTCCTCTTGTCTGGGCTGAGCTTTGGCCATTTCCTCCTTTTGTAACTGCTCTTGCTTCGCCAGCGCTAGAGCTACCTTGGCTACTTCCGCTTCAACTTGCGCCTCTGCGGCTTTCTTGAATAGACTCTCTGCTCTTGAGACCCAGGACATATCGCTACGGCGGGATGACCGCCGCGAGACGCTGCTGCCCGCGTGAGACCGAGCCAACTTGGGATGAGAGGAGGAGGAGGCTGTCTTTGAGAGATGGGATACCTCTGAACCGGGCTTCTCGTTCGTTGCGTCCTTGAGACGTGCGGACGAGGATTTCTCAGAAGCATGTGAAGAAACCCAGAGCGGTTGTGGCGACGACATGCACGGACGCCAAGACGCCTCGTCTTCATTCTTGTCGCTGGTTGCGATCTGCGCCGGAAGCTCGGTTTGAGGCGGAAGATCGGCATTGAGAAAGCCAAGTTTGCTTAGGAGGAACTTCTCTCGCTCCTTGTTTAGCTGCCGGAGAGGTAGTAGGTCCTTTAGAAGCCCCTCGTCTTGTAACTTCGACTGGATGTCGATCAGCTGAGGTTCACAGTCTTTCCAACGTAGGTACGTCGTCTTGATGTCTTTCTCCAGCGAGCGGATGCGACCTGGTGAAAGCGTATCTTTTTCGGCGTTGGAGAAATATAACAATCTGTCCCAGAGTGTTTTATTGTTTTGGTAGAACTTATCCCATTCCTTATTTAGTTTTAACCGCATCTCCTCAGTAGGCTTTCTGTGCGTCCTCAAATCATAGGTTTCCTGAGGTGCCTCTGCCTCTTCCGAAGCTTGGAAATTGAACGCTGAGCTTGCGGCGTGTCAGGCGGGTGGCTATACGTTTCTAGCAAATTGGATGCTCCTTCCCCGATGGGAAAGATTCCACATCATTGTCTATATTTATGTCGAGATTAGTTGGGAGGATGAGCTCCGCCGGCGCTGCAGCGGCCTCTGCCATGCTTAGGAAGATTCAAGAGAATTTTTTTTTAAAAAAAATTAAAATTCTTTTTTTAAAAAAAATAAAATTCTTTTTTTTTAAAAAAATTAAAATTCTTTTTTTTAAAAATTTAAAATTCTTTTTTTTAAAAAAATTAAAATTCTTTTTTTTAAAAAAAAAACTTAAAATTCTTTTTAAAAAAACTTAAAATTCTTTTTTTTAAAAAAATTAAAATTCTTTTTTTTAAATTTTTTTTGGGGGGGATCAATGCAATTCACTTTTGGCCACTAGGGTGCGTTGCAAGCCTTTGAGAGCGTTGCTGTGGTTCACTTTTTGAACACTAGGGTGCGCTATTGGGTTTCCTTGGCTTTGGCGTACTTACATGAAATTCAGCTGTTAGCCAGTAGGGAGCGCTGTGAGCGTATAATCCTGGATTTGGCGTATTTTTTTTAGTGAATTTTAAGCTTTGGGCCTCCAGATGGCGCCGCGGGCTTCCTCTGGATTTGGCGTCTTTTTAAATCAATTTCAGCTTTGGCCACCAGATGGCGCTGCTTGCTAACTAATGCTCCGACCAGGCTGGTTTAATCCCTTTGTCTAAACTCCTGCCATGTGGATTTTCTCTTACTAGCTATTTGCACCATCTTTTGGCTTTTGAACCTCTATTTTCAGTCCTTCCTTCCAACCAAATTATAAAGGCGAGAGCCAAAAAATTTTTTTTTAAAAAAAAAGAATTTTAATTTTTTTAAAAAAAGAATTTTAATATTTTTAAAAAGAATTTTAATTTTTTTTAAAAAAGAATTTTAATTTTTTTAAAAAAAGAATTTTAATTTTTTTAAAAAATTTTTTTTTATTTTTTAAAAAAAGAATTTTAATTTTTTTAAAAAAAGAATTTTAATTTTTTTTAAAAAAGAATTTTTAATTTTTTTTTAAAAAAAAGAATTTTAACTTCTATTTCTGCTCAAAGGGAGGCTTGGATACTAAGCAGATTCCTTTTCCACGGAGCTAGGAGACTATTTTTTTGCAATCGGTTGAATGAATTCTCTTTGCAAGGAGCAGAAAACAATTTTTTTCTTTTTGCCTGAATCAAAGCTTTTCAAGGTTTCATGCCAGGAAAACGGGCTTTTAAATGCAGATTCGTTTGTTATTCAGATGCAAAAAGTCATTTTTATTATAAGAATAGGAATAACAACAGAGTTGGAAGGGACCTCGGAGGTCGTCTAGTCCAACCCCCTGCTTAGGCAGGAGTTTTAATGCAAGCTGCCTTTTCACGGTGCCTGGGAGGCGGAAATATAATCCTGATCGCTCATTCTCCTTTTATTACTCTGCTGATTAAGCGTGGAGGGCTTAATCCATTGCACTCCACGCAATGATTAAATCACGCAAATTAGGTTTATTTCTGCTCATCTTCATATCAAAAGACTTACAAGTTGAGACGAAGCCCCCTCCGATTTTAATGTCCATAATCTGGTCCTCATCACAAGTGTACAAAAAACAAAAAGGAAGTCTCCTTCTTCTCCCGGTTGCTGTTCCACACGTTGCTTTTGCACGCTGCCTTACTTTTAAGGAGGGAACAAAAGGCTTCCTGCTTGTGCTTTCAAAATTCCCAGCAGCCCAGGAGAGAGCCAATAGGAACACACAGAGGGGGGTCACGTGTCATGTGGACTCCATTACCCAGAGTGCAATCTGACTACATTCCCCCCTCCCCCCAATGCAATCGCTTAAAGAGACAGGTCTTAATTCAAGTTAACGGTCTCTATGTTATGGTGACAGCACACTCACTGCTCAAGCAGGGGAGCCTTACAGAATCACAGAGTTGGGAGGGGCCTCGGAGGTCGTCTAGTCCATCCCCCTGCTCAAGCAGAAGAGCCTTACAGAATCACAGAGTTGGGAGGGATCCTAGAGGTCATCTAGTCCAACCCACTGCTCAAGCAGGAGAGCCTTGCAGAATCACAGAGTTGGGAGGGACCTCGGAGGTCGTCTAGTCCAACCCACTGCTCAAGCAGCAGAGCCTTACAGAATCACAGAGTTGGGAGGGACCTCGGAGGTCGTCTAGTCCAACCCCCTGCTCAAGCAGGAGAGCCTTACAGAATCACAGAGTTGGGAGGGACCTCGGAGGTCATCTAGTCCAACCCACTGCTCAAGCAGGAGAGCCTTACAGAATCCCAGAGTTGGGAGGGACCTCGGAGGTCATCTAGTCCAACCCACTGCTCAAGCAGGAGAGCCTTACAGAATCAGAGTTGGGAGGGTCCCTGTAGGTCATCTAGTCCAACCTCTTGCTCAAGCAATAGAGCCTTACAGAATCACAGAGTTGGGAGGGTCCCTGGAGGTCATCTAGTCCAACCCACTGCTCAAGCAGGAGAGCCTTACAGAATCAGAGTTCGGAGGGACCCTGGAGGTCATCTAGTCCAACCCCGTACTCAAGCAGGAGAGCCTTACAGAATCTCAGAGTTGGGAGGGACCCTGGAGGTCATCTAGTCCAACCCACTGCTCAAGCAGGAGTGCCTTACATAATCTGAGTTCGGAGGGATCCTGGAGGTCATCTAGTCCAACCCCCTGCTCAAGCAGGAGAGCCTTACAGAATCTCAGAGTTGGAAGGGACCCTGGAGGTCATCTAGTCCAACCCCCTGCTCAAGCAAGAGAGCCTTACAGAATCACAGAGTTGGGAGGGACCTCGGAGGTCATCTAGTCCAACCCCCTGCTCAAGCAAGAGGCCCTTACAGAATCACAGAGTTGGGAGGGACCTCGGAGGTCATCTAGTCCAACCCACTGCTCAAGCAGGAGAGCCTTACAGAATCCCAGAGTTGGGAGGGACCTCGGAGGTCATCTAGTCCAACCCACTGCTCAAACAGGAGAGCCTTACAGAATCACAGAGTTGGGAGGGTCCCTGTAGGTCATCTAGTCCAACCTCTTGCTCAAGCAATAGAGCCTTACAGAATCACAGTGTTGGGACGGTCCCTGGAGGTCATCTAGTCCAACCCACTGCTCAAGCAGGAGAGCCTTACAGAATCAGAGTTCGGAGGGACCCTGGAGGTCATCTAGTCCAACCCCGTACTCAAGCAGGAGAGCCTTACAGAATCTCAGAGTTGGGAGGGACCCTGGAGGTCATCTAGTCCAACCCACTGCTCAAGCAGGAGTGCCTTACATAATCTGAGTTCGGAGGGATCCTGGAGGTCATCTAGTCCAACCCCCTGCTCAAGCAGGAGAGCCTTACAGAATCTCAGAGTTGGAAGGGACCCTGGAGGTCATCTAGTCCAACCCCCTGCTCAAGCAAGAGACCCTTACAGAATCACAGAGTTGGGAGGGACCTCGGAGGTCATCTAGTCCAACCCCCTGCTCAAGCAAGAGGCCCTTACAGAATCACAGAGTTGGGAGGGACCTCGGAGGTCATCTAGTCCAACCCACTGCTCAAACAGGAGAGCCTTACAGAATCACAGAGTTGGGAGGGACCTTGGAGGTCATCTAGTCCAACCCACTGCTCAAGCAGGAGAGCCTTACAGAATCACAGAGTTGGGAGGGTCCCTGGAGGTCATCTAGTCCAACCCCGTACTCAAGCAGGAGAGCCTTACAGAATCTCAGAGTTGGGAGGGATCCTGGAGGTCATCTAGTCCAACCCCCTGCTCAAGCAGGAGAGCCTTACAGAATCTCAGAGTTGGGAGGGACCTCGGAGGTCATCTAGTCCAACCCACTGCTCAAGCAGGAGAGCCTTACAGAATCACAGAGTTGGGAGGGACCTTGGAGGTCATCTAGTCCAACCCACTGCTCAAGCAGGAGAGCCTTACAGAATCACAGAGTTGGGAGGGACCTTGGAGGTCATCTAGTCCAACCCACTGCTCAAACAGGAGAGCCTTACAGAATCACAGAGTTGGGAGGGTCCCTGGAGGTCATCTAGTCCAACCCACTGCTCAAGCAGGAGAGCCTTACAGAATCAGAGTTCGGAGGGACCCTGGAGGTCATCTAGTTCAACCCCGTACTCAAGCAGGAGAGCCTTACAGAATCTCAGAGTTGGAAGGGACCCTGGAGGTCATCTAGTCCAACCCCCTGCTCAAGCAGGAGAGCCTTACAGAATCACAGAGTTGGGAGGGACCTCGGAGGTCATCTAGTCCAACCCCCTGCTCAAGCAAGAGGCCCTTACAGAATCACAGAGTTGGGAGGGACCTTGGAGGTCATCTAGTCCAACCCACTGCTCAAGCAGGAGAGCCTTACAGAATCACAGAGTTGGGAGGGACCTCGGAGGTCATCTAGTCCAACCCACTGCTCAAGCAGGAGAGCCTTACAGAATCACAGAGTTGGGAGGGACCTTGGAGGTCATCTAGTCCAACCCACTGCTCAAGCAGGAGAGCCTTACAGAATCACAGAGTTGGGAGTGACATTGGAGGTCATCTAGTCCAACCCACTGCTCAAACAGGAGAGCCTTACAGAATCAGAGTTCGGAGGGACCCTGGAGGTCATCTAGTCCAACCCCGTACTCAAGCAGGAGAGCCTTACAGAATCTCAGAGTTGGGAGGGACCCTGGAGGTCATCTAGTCCAACCCCCTGCTCAAGCAAGAGACCCTTACAGAATCACAGAGTTGGGAGGGACCTCGGAGGTCATCTAGTCCAACCCCCTGCTCAAGCAAGAGGCCCTTACAGAATCACAGAGTTGGGAGGGACCTTGGAGGTCATCTAGTCCAACCCACTGCTCAAGCAGGAGAGCCTTACAGAATCACACAGTTGGGAGGGACCTCGGAGGTCATCTAGTCCAACCCACTGCTCAAGCAGGAGAGCCTTACAGAATCACAGAGTTGGGAGGGACCTTGGAGGTCATCTAGTCCAACCCACTGCTCAAGCAGGAGAGCCTTACAGAATCACAGAGTTGGGAGTGACATTGGAGGTCATCTAGTCCAACCCACTGCTCAAACAGGAGAGCCTTACAGAATGACAGAGTTGGGAGGGTCCCTGGAGGTCATCTAGTCCAACCCACTGCTCAAGCAGGAGAGCCTTACAGAGTTCGGAGGGACCCTGGAGGTCATCTAGTCCAACCCCGTACTCAAGCAGGAGAGCCTTACAGAATCTCAGAGTTGGGAGGGACCCTGGAGGTCATCTAGTCCAACCCCCTGCTCAAGCAAGAGACCCTTACAGAATCACAGAGTTGGGAGGGACCTCGGAGGTCATCTAGTCCAACCCCCTGCTCATGCAAGAGGCCCTTACAGAATCACAGAGTTGGGAGGGACCTTGGAGGTCATCTAGTCCAACCCACTGCTCAAGCAGGAGAGCCTTACAGAATCACAGAGTTGGGAGTGACATTAGAGGTCATCTAGTCCAACCCACTGCTCAAGCAGGAGAGCCTTACAGAATCAGAGAGTTGGGAGGTTCCCTGGAGGTCATCTAGTCCAACCCACTGTTCAAGCAGGAGAGCCTTACAGAATCAGAGTTCGGAGGGACCCTGGAGGTCATCTAGTCCAACCCCGTACTCAAGCAGGAGAGCCTTACAGAATCTCAGAGTTGGGAGGGACCCTGGAGGTCATCTAGTCCAACCCCCTGCTCAAGCAAGAGGCCCTTACAGAATCACAGAGTTGGGAGGGACCTTGGAGGTCATCTAGTCCAACCCACTGCTCAAGCAGGAGAGCCTTACAGAATCACAGAGTTGGGAGGGACCTCGGAGGTCATCTAGTCCAACCCACTGCTCAAGCAGGAGAGCCTTACAGAATCACAGAGTTGGGAGGGACCTTGGAGGTCATCTAGTCCAACCCACTGCTCAAGCAGGAGAGCCTTACAGAATCACAGAGTTGGGAGTGACATTGGAGGTCATCTAGTCCAACCCACTGCTCAAGCAGGAGAGCCTTACAGAGTTCGGAGGGACCCTGGAGGTCATCTAGTCCAACCCCGTACTCAAGCAGGAGAGCCTTACAGAATCTCAGAGTTGGGAGGGACCCTGGAGGTCATCTAGTCCAACCCCCTGCTCAAGCAAGAGACCCTTACAGAATCACAGAGTTGGGAGGGACCTCGGAGGTCATCTAGTCCAACCCACTGCTCAAGCAAGAGACCCTTACAGAATCACAGAGTTGGGAGGGACCTCGGAGGTCATCTAGTCCAACCCCCTGCTCATGCAAGAGGCACTTACAGAATCACAGAGTTGGGAGGGACCTCGGAGGTCATCTAGTCCAACCCACTGCTCAAGCAGGAGAGCCTTACAGAATCAGAGAGTTGGGAGGTTCCCTGGAGGTCATCTAGTCCATCCCCCTGCTCGAGCAGGAGACCTTAGATCATTTCAGACGGGTGGCTGAGGTGTCTGCAAAACCTACAGTGCCACAACTTCTGGTGGCAAGCAGTTCCACGGGTTAATTGTCCTCACTTTTAGGGAAATTCCTCCTTAATTCCAGAGGTTGCTCCTCTCCCTGGTTGGTATTTCCATCCGTTGCCTCTTGTCCTGCCTTCTGGACTCGCAGGGGTGAAATGCAGCAGGTTCTGAACAGGTTCTGGAGAACCGGTAGCGGAAATTTGGAGGAGTTCGGAGAACCGGCAAATGCCGCCTCTGCCTGGCCCCAGGAGTGGGGGTGGGAATGCTCTGGTGGCGCCGAAAGCTCGGCTCCGCCGCTCAACCTGCCCTTGGGGGGTCAGGCTGCCGATTCTCATGGTGTGGTGGTAGCGGTGGCAGCTGGCCAGGGCCTTATTTGGGCCTAAAATCCCGTGCCAAATTTTCCGGCCGTCTCGCCATTTCGGGTTGGCGACGATGAAGGTGGGCGGCCCAGAGGTATGTCGGTCAGTCCTTGGCAAGCCTGGGCTTCCGGTTGGCAGTGCCCGGCCTCGCCTTGGGGTGCCGAGAGAGGAAACCCCCCCTCGGCACCAGGACCACCAGCCGTGCCAGGGCTGGACTCCGACGCCTTGGCAGGGATGAACTCTGCGCGGGCCCAGGGATGCCCTGGTTCAGTTTTGTAGCGAAGCACGGGTATCCAGCTACTAGTTCTTAATAATTCTTAATTCTTATTCTATTCTCTATTATTCTATTCTGTATTCTATTCTATTTTGTAATCTGTTCTATTCTAGTTCTAATTCTACTTCTACTTCTTATTCAAATTCTTATTCTTATTCTTATTCGAATTCTTATTCTAATTCTAATTCTAATTCTTATTCTTATTCTTATTATTCTAATTCTTATTCTAATTCTTATTCTTATTCTTATTCTTATTCTTATTTAATTCTAATTCTAATTCTAATTCTAATTCTAATTCTTATTCTTATTCTTATTTAATTCTAATTCTTATTCTTATTCTTATTCTTATTCTTATTCTTATTTAATTCTAATTCTTAATCTTAATCTTATTCTTATTCTTATTTAATTCTAATTCTAATTCTAATTCTTATTCTAATTCTAATTCTTAATCTTAATCTTATTCTTATTCTTATTCTAATTCTTATTCTTATTCTTATTTAATTCTAATTCTTATTTTTATTCTTATTCTTATTCTTATTCTTATTCTTATTTAATTCTAATTCTTAATCTTAATCTTATTCTTATTCTTATTTAATTCTAATTCTTATTCTAATTCTAATTCTAATTCTTATTCTTATTTTAATTCTTATTCTTATTCTAATTCTTATACTACTTCTTCTTCTCCTTCTCCTTCTCCTTCTCCTTCTCCTTCTCCTTCTCCTATAATCTGTTCCATTCCGTTCGTTGTCACTGAGCTGCCCATCTGCAGAGCCTGAAGGGGGAGGAATTTCTACACCCGGATGGAACAGCCCAGGGCTGTTGGCGCAGGTGGCACCTCCAGGGCATTGGGGCCATTCAAGGGTTTTTTTTTCCTTTTGAATGACCCTAACCCTGCCCTGGGGAAGGGGGAGCAAAAGTGAGACGCTCTGATGCTAAGGAGTTAGACATTCTACTCCCCCTCCTCACCTGAAAAGAACTCTGTTCCAACTGCCAGTTGCCTTATATGAACACACTCTGATGCTAAGGAGTTACACATTCTACATAAATTTTCAAACTTTAACTGTCCTTCCCCCTTCCCCCTTTTTTTGGGCAGGCAGCTGCTTCCTGTGCCTGGTGGATGTGGTGCCGGTGAAGAACGAGGACGGCGCTGTCATCATGTTCATCCTCAACTTCGAGGTGGTGGTGGATCGGGCCCTGCTGACCAGCTCGGCCAAGAACGCCAACCACTGGGTGTCGCCGGCCGCCTGGTTGCCCACAGGTAAGGGAGGGGGCTCTGCTGCAGGGGACGGGCGGGCGGACGCCGTGGTTGCTCTTGGAAACCCCGTCCGTGTGTCCGGCTGGTCTTAAAATGAGACAACAATGCTTCTTTAGTTGCCGTGTTACTTTGGGGCTGTCTGGAAGAGTAAAGGAGTCTTTAACTTAACAATCGCAATGGAGAATAGAATACAGATAGTCTTTAATTTAACGACCGCAATGGAGAATAAAATACAGGTAATCTTTAATTTAACGACTGCAATGGAGAATATAATATAGGTAAACGACTGCAGTGGAGAATAAAATATAAATAATCTTTAATTTAACGACTGCAATGGAGAATAGAATACAGGTAAACGACATTTGTGGCTGCCGCAGCTAGGACAACACTTGACATCGTCTTCCATTCGCTGCTGGCCGAGAGGACTAAGCCGGCTTACCCACAGGCACCTCTCTTCTTCCCCACCCCTCCAGGGTGGTTCTGACCTGGTTCTGACCGAACCAGGTCTCCTAGCGATGTGGATATAGGAGCTCCCCTGCGGAGCATGGGGAACTCTGTGTCGCCATGGCGTTGTCCAGCCCCCTTTCCAGGTAATCTTTAATTTAATGACCACAATAGAGAATAAAATACAGGTAATCTTTAATTTAACAATTGCAATGGAGAATAAAATAGAGGTAGTCTTTAATTTCAATCCAGCTGTTTGTGGCTGCCGCAGCTAGGACAACATTTAACCTCGTCTTCCGTTCGCTGCTGGCCAAGAGGACTAAACTGGCTCCCTGGGGGGTTTGCCACTGGCCCCCCAGCTTACAGACAGGTGCCTCTCTTCTTCCCCACGCCTCCAGGGTGGTTCTGACCTGGTTCTGACCGAACGAGGTTTCCTAGCGACGTGGATATCGGAGATCCTCTGCAGAGCACGGGGAACTCCGTGTCGCCGCGACATTGGCCATGCCCACTTCCAGGTAGTCTTTAATTTAACGACCACAATGAAGACTAGAATACAGGTAACCATTCCTTCCCCCCCCCCTCCCACCCCGCGCCAGAAAAGTTGGGGACCGCTGGCTTAGGTTGATACCATCCTAATTCAGATGGGGGGGGGGGGTAACAAGAGATCAAGGTTAGCGCTTCCTCGGTCCGGTCGGTCCGGTCGACTTTTGGGGCTGACACATCCCCTCCCCCATCTAAAGAAGCCCTCGCCCCTTCTACAGTGCCCCCCCCTTGGCTAAGAAACTGCCAAAACGGGGGGGGGGCTGGCAAAGCCAGAGGGAGAGGTTCTAAATCTCATCTGTTATAACAGTGGTTCTCAACCTTCCTAATGCCGCGACCCGCCGCCGCGCCCCCCACCGCGACCCGACCCGCCGCCGCACCCATTGCCGCGACCCCCGGCCCGCCGCCGCTGTTTGGGTTTGCATGCGCAGAGGGTAAAAGAACCCAAATGGCGGCATCCGGGTGAAGTCTCCCGACCCCTGTGAAAGGGTCGTTCGACCCCCCCAAAGGGGTCGCGACCCCCAGGTTGAGAACTGCTGTGTTAGAATGAGAGAGAACATGCAAGATTGGGAAGGGGAAGGGGGCAGCCTGGGTGGGGGAAAGGGGTAAGAGTGCTACGAAGGCCCGGAGTCTGGAGGAAACGGTCCTTACCAACCGGTGCGGCGAGATCTTTAAAAAGGCCGCAGGAAGAGCTAATGCAAAAACCCGGGCAGGTGTCCCAAACCACACGGAGGCTTTCTGCCCCCGCCCCGCCCTCTTCCTCCCCCCCCCAGCCACACCACAAATCCTCGGGCGTGCTCTGGCAAACGAGCGGCGCGCCTTTTTAGATGGCGAGATTCGGGGAATGGGGCAAACGAGCGGCGCGCCTTTTTAGATGGCGATTCGGGGAAATGGGGCAGCCGAAGAGGAATTGGGGGCTTTTCCCGCGACCGCCCGTCGGGCTGTCTGGAGGATGCGGGGGTAGCTAGCTGGTCCCGGCGGGGACTCTCTGGGGTCCCCTCGGGTCAGGTTGCTGCCGACCAGCTTGGCCGAGAGCCCGAGGAGGAGGGAAGGGAGATGGAGGAGCCGAACGGCAGCGTGGGAGGATAGATGGGGACGACCGACAGAGGTGACTGCATCCTCCTGGCAAGAACAGCCTGTGCCCGTCGCGGCGCAGGGAAGACCGCACAATTTTGGCTTACAAAAGCAGCTCTGTGTATGTACGAGCACAAAAGCGGGGAGGGGGATTATGTGAAGGTGCCAGGAGGGGGAGAGGTTTCCTTTTACTGGTGGGCCCTGCTCTCGCCAAAGAGCTCAGGATACGGGGCGCCTCCGTCACCCTCGGGGCCGCAAGGAGCGGGGGGTGGGCTTCAAATTTTTTTAGCAAGGGGTTCTCTGCCCGGTTGCCGGGTGGGCGTGGGCGTGGCCATAGTGGGCGCAACCTAGTCCAGGGGTCGGCAAACTTAAACACTCGAAAGAGACATTTGGACCCGTTTCCCACAGAAAAAAAAACACACCGGGAACCACAAAAAAAACCCCCATCCCCGCAGCCTTTGGGAGACACTGGCTGGTGGGTTCCAACTTAACCTCGCTGCCGGTTCGCTTCCTCCCGCGCCGCGTGGCCAGAGTGCAACCCCCCCCAAAAAAAATTCAAAAAAAGAGCAAAAACAAAATGGCAACACATGCGCAGTGCCGGAAACTCGGCTTCTGCGCATGCACAGAAGAATTTTTTTAAGAAAATTAAAAAAAAAAAGATGGCGGCGCCCATGGACCGGCACCGGGCGAACCCACCCCTGGAAATACCCCGTGCGCGCCTGCACGTGGTATCGCCGCCCTGAGTCCCGCGGGAGTTGGGCGGCCTAGAAGAACGATGAATAAATAAATACATTTTGTGGAAGAGCCACACTCAAGGGGCCAAAGAGCCACATGTGGCTCGCGAGCCACGGTTTGTTGACCCCTACACCACTGGGGGGGGACATTTTGCTCTCCCTGGGCTCCGGGGGATTTCGTCGAGCCTCCGGGAGGGGGGAAAACGGCCTCCCCAGGCTCTGGAGGCCAGAAACGGGCCCGTTTCCGGCCTTCCAGAACTTCCAATAGGCCCGTTTTTTGCCCTCCCTGAGCCTCCGCGCGCGCCCTGCACTTAACCTGCATCCAAAACGGGCCGCGTGGGAGACTCCTGGGAGGGGTGGGGCGGCGTGAGCGGGGCCAGCACAGAATCTTAGCCAGGGGGTGTCAAACTCAAGGCCTGCAGGGCCGGATCCGGCCCGCGGGGGGTGCTTAGATCTGGCCCGTGGAGCCATCCCGGAAACGGCAAAGCACTGGCCCGCAGGGCCTTGGCGCAGGCCCTCCCATGCTCCATTTTCACTGCGGGAGGCCATCGTAGGCCAAAAACGGAGCCTCGGCGAGTGACATTGAGCTGGCCACGCCCCCCTTGCCCCCCCCGCTCCCCGTCCCCCGAGGTCAAACACAATCCTGATGCGGCGGTAAATGAAACCCTGCCCTAGGCTCCTCCTGTTGGGGCGGGGTCTTTTCTTAGACTAGGCCCCGAAGGCCAAAAGAGACAAACGAGCACAGAAAAGGAGCCACGAGACAGATTAGTCCTCAACTTAGAACCCACAATCGAGGGCCCAAAATTTCTGTCACGAAGCGAGACATTTCGTCCGACGAGTTTTCTGGCCATTTCCGTTGTTAAAATGAATCGCCGGAGCGGGTTCACTGAGGGAATCAAGGCATCCCCCGGTGACTTTGCTACTCAGAAGGTCACAAAAAAGGAGGGTGGCCTTTTGACCCCGGGACATTGCGCCCGTCATAAATACGAGTCAGCTGCCAAGCGTCGGAATGTGGGTCGTGTGATGTTTCGGGGATGTTGCGACGGTGGGAAGTGTGAAAAATGGTCCTACGTTATTTTTTTTCCCAATGACGTTGCAACTTTCGACCGTCACTAAATGATCGGTCGTAAATCGAGGACTACATATAGATGTGTATTGGTTTGTTCTGTAGAAGGACTTAGTCCTTGACTTATGACGACAGCTGAGCCCCAAATTTCCGTTGCTGAGCAAGACGCTCATTCAGTTGAGTTTCGCCCACCCATTCACGACCTTCCTCGATATTGTAGTTTAAGTGCATGCCTGCGGTCCTTAAGTAAGTCATGCGGTCGTTAAGTGAATCTAGCTTCCCCACTGACTTTGCTCATCGAAAGGGCGATCGCGGGACCCTGGGGAATGCTGCGACCATCATCAATACGAGTCCGTTGCCAAGCATCTGAATTTTGATGCCGCAGCCGCGGGGATCGTAAGCGGGAACGACGGGCCGAAGTTCCTTTTTTTAGCGGCGCCGTCGTAACGTCGGACGGTCGCGAAACTCTGTAACAGAGTTGGAAGGGACCTCGGAGGTCTTCTAGTCTGACCTGCAGTCGGGGAGGAGGCTCTTTGACCAACCGTCTCAACCACACCACTCCAATCCGCGTCCCGATTCTGCCTTCCAGGTCGCGGCAAATCCTTCCGGCTGAAGCTGCCGGCGCTGCTGGCCCCGGCCGGGAGTAAGCAGTCCCTGCCGCAGGACGACCCGGATGAAGCCGTGGTCGTGGACCTATCGAAGCCGAGCAGCGAGTCCATGGCGCTGGACGAGGTCACCTCCTCCCTGGATCACGCCTGCCTGGGCTGCGAGGAAGAGGAGGAGGAGCCGGAGCTGGAGGACCGGCGGGCCTTGATGGAGCGCCGGGAGGACGGCGGGACGGCCCCGCCGGTCACACACTCCTCGCCCCGGACGGACAAGGCCGCCCTCCTCCACCTGGAGGCCTCCTTCTCCAACTGCAGCCTGACCCGCAGCCGCTCGCGCGAGAGCTTCTACAGCGTGCGCCGGGCGTCCTCGGTCGACGACATCGAAACCATGAAGGGCGAAGCGGGGGACAAAGGCTGGGCCCACAGCCGGCACGCCAGCACAGGTGGGTCCCCGTGTTGGGCACCGGGAGGCCGCGGGCAAGGGGTGTCGACGGAGGCGCGGTCCGGTCCGGAAGAGAAGCGGGTGGGCAGGGTGGGGAGAGACACCGCTGATAGCGTTAGAAGGGACCTTGGAGGTCATCTAGTCCAGCCCCCTGCTCAAGCAGGAGACCGTTACAGAATCAGAGTTGGAAGGTACCTTGGAGGTCATCTAGTCCAACCCCCTGCTCAAGCTTGAGACCCTTACAGAATCACGGAAGGGACCTTGGAGGTCATCTAGTCCAACCCCCTGCTCAAGCTCGAGACCCTTACAGAATCCCAGAGTTGGAAGGGACCTTGGAGGTCATGTAGTCCAACCCCCTGCTCAAGTAGGAGACCCTTACAGAATTTGAGAGTTGGACGGGATCTCAGAGGTCATCTAGTCCAGCCCCCTGCTCAAGCAGGAGACCCTTACAGAGTCAGAGTTGGAAGGGAGCTTGGAGGTCATCTAGTCTAACCCCCTGCCCGAGCAGGAGACCCTTCCGGAATTACAGAATAATGGAAGGGACCTTGGAGGTCATCTAGTCCAGCCCCCTGCTTGAGCAGGAGACCCTTACGGAATAACAGCATGGGAAGGGATCTTGGAGGTCATCTAGTCCAACCCCCCTGCTTGAGCAGGAGACGCTTGCCGAACGACAGCGTTGGGAAGGGACCTTGTGGGTCACCTAGTCCAACCCCCTTGTCAAGTGGGAGACCCTATGCCCGTGATGGCGAACCTATGGCACGGGTGCCACAAGTGGCACGCGGAGCCATATCGGTGGGCACGCGAGCTCAGGTCCGGCTTGCATGTGTACACCAGCCGGCTGATTTTCGGGCCTTCTGGGCCCACTGGGAGTCCGGAAACAGGCTGTTTCCAGCCTCCAGAGGGGGTGGGGAAGGCCGTTTTCGCCCTCCCCAGGCTCCTAGAAAGGCTCTGGAGCCTGGGGAGAGCGAAAAATGGGCATGCCATTGCATGCTGGGAGCAGGGGGAGTCATGCGTGCATGTGCGGGGGTGCATGGAATTATGAGTGTGGGCACACACACACGTGATCCCCCACATTCCCCCCCCCTTTTGGCACGCGAACCAAAAAAGGTTCGCCATCACTGCCCTATGCCATTCAGAACGACAAGAGTTGGAAGGGTGCTTGGAGGTCATCTAGCCCAACCCCCTGCCCCAGCAGGAAACCCTTTACCGTTCCAGACAAAGGTGTGGTCCCGTCTCTTCTTCAGAACCTCCCGAGTGAATCGGAGCGTCCCCGACTCCAGTAGGGCAGAGAAAAGTGGACCTCTCTCCATCTTGGCAGAATGTGATTTGGGGGAGGTCTCGTCAACGGGGAGATCTCTTGAACGTCCCCTCCAAATGTCGGGGTGGGGGGGATGTCGTTGAGCGAGTCGGAGGTCCGGCTTTGTAACGGGCGAGTTCGGATGCCTTTGGCCAGCCAGACCGGACGAAGAGCACCGCAGGCTCCGACTTGGGCTAGGAGCGTCCTCGCGGGGGTGGGACGGAGACAGGAGGGCCCCCCCGTCTCCGTCTTTCGCTCAAGGCTTGGGGGGTTTTCCCAGCAGGGGCCGTGAACAACGCCCGGAGCCACCTGCTCAACTCCACCTCCGATTCGGACCTCATGCGTTACCGGGCGATCAGCAAGATCCCTCAGATCACCCTCAACTTTGTGGACTTCAAGGCCGAGGCCTTCCTGAGCGCGCCCGCTAGCGAGAAGGAGATCATCGCCCCCAGCAAGCTGAAGGACCGCACCCACAACGTCACCGAGAAGGTCACCCAGGTGAGAGAGAGAGAGCCGCTCGCGCGTCTCGCAGCCGGGCAGGAAAAACCTGACGGAGGTACGATCGGAGGCTCCCGTCTGTCTCTCGCGCGGCGATGTGCTGGGCGCCTCGGTGGTCGCACAGCGGATCGGCGCGAGCCTCGGCGGGGCGCTCGTCGAGAAGGGCGGTGAGGCGGCCGCCGGTGGGTGTGTCTCTCGCGAGGGGAGATGCGTCCTTGTTCGGGAGGACTTTCTTGGTGCTTGGTCAGAATAGAGTCGGAAGGGGCCTTGGAGGTCATGTAGTCCAGCCCCTGCTCGAGCAAGAGACCCTTACGGATTCACGGAATAATAAGAGTGGAAAGGGAGCTTGGAGGTCTTCTAGTCCACCCCCACCCCCACCCCGCTCGAGCAGGAGACCCTTACAGAATAAGAGAATCACAGAGTTAGACGGGACCATGGGGGTCATCTAGTCCAACCCCCTTCTCGAGCAGGAAACCCTTACAGAATCATGGAATAATAGAGTTGGAATGGAGCTTGGAGGTCTTCTAGTCCAACCCCTTGCTCAAGCAGGAGACCCTTATAGAATCACAGAGTGGGAAGGGGCATTGGAGGTCATCTAGTCCAACCCCCTGTTCAAGCAGGAGACCTTTACAGAATGACAGAATCACAGAGTTGGAAGGGAACTTGGAGGTCATCTACTCCACCCCCCTGCTCAGGTAGGAGACCCTTGTAGAAATGCACAGTTTGAAGGGACCTCGGAGGTCATCTAGTCCAACCCCCTGTTCAAGCAGGAGACCTTTACAGAATGACAGAATCACAGAGTCATGGAATAACCTGGAGGTCATCTAGTCCAACCCCCTGCTCAGGTAGGAGACCCTTGTAGAAAGGCACAGTTTGAAGGGACCTCGGAGGTCATCTAGTCCAACCCCCTGTTCAAGCAGGAGACCTTTACAGAATGACAGAATCACAGAGTCAGAAGGGACCTCGGAGGTCATCTAGTCCAACCCCCTGCTCCGGTAGGAGACCCTTGTAGAAATGCACAGTTTGAAGGGACCTCGGAGGTCATCTAGTCCAACCCCCTGTTCAAGCAGGAGACCTTTACAGAATGACAGAATCACAGAGTCAGAAGGGACCTCGGAGATCATCTAGTCCACCCCCCCTGCTCAAGTGGGAGACCCTTGTAGAAATAAACAGTTTGAAGGGACCTCGGAGGTCATCTAGTCCAACCCTCGTGTGACTGAGAGGGTAACAAACGTGACAAGGCAGCCGGAGGGGAGGGGGCAGCAGAGAGGAACGGGGGGGGGGGAGGTGTTGCAATAGAAGATGGAGCAATTGGAGGAGGGGTGTCAGAGGATGGGGAGGGGTCTTCTGCGCTCAAGTCCTGTTACCTGTCTCTTTGGGGACGGCTGTTGGACAGTCTGTCTTCAGGACGGCAATGGTGCAAGAACCACCAAACTTCAGGAATCAGCCATTTGGATCCAAGCACTGCTTTGCCGGGGTGGGTGGGTGGGTGGGTGGGATTTCTGCCCGGCAACTCCAGAGGAACCCCCTCCCCAGGAAGCGGCTTCTATGCAGGTCAGGCTTGGGGGGTGAACAGGGGGATGCCCAGAATGGCTCCTTCATGCTTGTGGTGGATGCTGGCCTTGCTTGACCCAAGGAAGAGCAGTCTCCCCTCCCCCCAGCCCTGTAGTGAGTGAAAGAGAGAGAGAGAGAGAGAGAGAAAGAGAGAGAAAGGAATGAAGATACAGTGGGAGAGGGGAGAAGAGAGAGAGACAGAAAAAGAGAATGAGAGAGAGACAAAGAGAGAGGGAGAGAAAGAGAGAGAGAATTGGAGATGGAGAGGGAGAAAGGAGAGAGAGAAACAGAAAGAGAAAAAGGGAGAAAGAGAGGGAGGAACAGAGAGAGAAAGAGAGGGGAAGGAAAAGGAAAGAGCAAGAGGAAGAGAAAGAGGGATGGAGGGCGAAAGAGAAAAAGAGAGAAAGTAGGAGAGGTGAGAAAGAGAGACAGAAAAAGAGAGGGAGAGAGAGGGGAAAGAGAGAGGGAGAGAGAAGGAGAGGTGAGAAAGAGAGACAGAAAAAAAGAATGAGAGGGAGATGGAGATGGAGAGAAAGAGAAAGAGAGGGAGAAAGAGAGAGGGAGAAAGAGAAGGGAGGGAAGGAGAGGGAGAGAAAGAAAGAAAGGAGGAAGGGAGGAAGAAAAGAAGGGAGGGAGGAAGAAAGAAAGAAAGAAAGAAAGAAAGAAAGAAAGAAAGAAAGAAAGAAAGAAAGAAAGAAAAGAGGAAGGGAGGAAGGAAGGAAGGAAGGAAGAAAGGGGGGAGAGAGAAAAAGAGAATGAGATGGAGATGGAGAGAAAGAGAAAGAGAAAGAGAGAGGGAGAAAGAGAAGGGAGGGAAGGAGAGGGAGAGAAAGAGAAAGAAAAAGAAAGAAAAGAAAGAAAGAAAGAAAGAAAAAGAAAGAAAGAGGGGGAAAGAGAGAGAGAAAGAGAAAGTGGAAGAGGGGAGAAGAGAGACAGAAAAAGAATGAGATGGAGATGGAGAGAGATAGAGGGAGAGGAAGAAAGATGGAGAGGGAAAAAGAGAAAGAAAGAGAAGCTTCTTGAAAGCTGGAAGCTGAAAGCTGGAGACTGGACTGCCATCTGTCAAAACTGGTGTAGGGTCTGCTTGGGTGGGGGTTGGACTAGATGACCTACAAGGTCCCTTTCAATTCTGTTAATCTGTAGCTGTATCTGAGAGAGAGAGAGAGGGAGAGGGAGAGAAAGAGAAAGTGAAAGAGAGAAAAAGAGAAAGGGGGAGGGAGGGAGAGAAAGAAAGAGATAAAGTGGGAGAGAGGAGAAGAGAGAGACAGAAAAAGAGAATGAGGGAGAGAGAGAGAGAGAGAGGAAAGGAAGGGAGGGAGGGAGGAAGGAAGAGAGAGAGAAGAAAGAGGAGAGAGAGAGAAGAAAGAAAGGAAGAGAGGAAGAGAGAGAGAAGAAAGAGAGAAGAAAGAAAGAGGAGAGAAAGAGGAGAGAGAGAGAAGAAAGAAAGGAAGAGAGGAAGAGAGAAGAAAGAGAGAAGAAAGAAAGGAGAGAGAGGGGGAGAAAGAAGGAGAGAGAGAAACAGAGAGAAAGAGAGAAGAAAGAAAGAGGAGAGAAAGAGGAGAGAGAGAAGAAAGAAAGGAAGAGAGGAAGAGAGAAGAAAGAGAGAAGAAAGAAAGGAGAGAGAGCGGGAGAAAGGAGAGAGAGAAACAGAGAGAAAGAGAGAAAGGGAGAAAGAGAGGGAGAAAGAGGGAGGAGGGAAAAGGAAAGAAAGAGAGGGGGGAGGGAGGGAGGGAGAGGGAGAAAGAGAAAAAGAGAGAAAGTAGGAGAGGATAGAAAAGAGACAGAAAAAGAATGAGAGAGAGATGGAGAGAGAGAGAGAGAGAAGGGAGGGAAGGAGAGGGAGAGAAAGGGAAAGAAAAGGAAGGAAGAAAAAAGAAAGAAAGAAAAAGAGAAAGAGAGAAAGAGAGAGAAAGAGAGAAAGTGGGAGAGGGGAGAAGAGAGAGATAGAAAAAGAATGAGATGGAGATGGAGAGAGGGAGAGGGAGAGGGAGAAAGAGAAAAAGAGAGAAAGGAGAGGTGAGACAGAGAGACAGAAAAAGATTGAAAGAGATGGAGAGAGAGAGAGGAGAGACAGAGAGAAAAGAGGGAGAGAGACACAGAGAGAGAGAGAGAGAGAGAGAGAGAGAGAAGAGAATAGTTGCTCGTTTCAAGGTGACCCGGGTTTCGGTCAGCCGCCCCCCCCCCCATCCGTCTCTCCTTTGCCCGCTGCATTGCAGGGAAAAAGACCCCCCCTCAACCCAAATGCAGAGCCGTGGTGACCCCTGCTTCCCCCCCCCCCGGACTGTGTGTGTGTGTGTGTGTGTGTGGAGCAGGATGAGAAGTTGGGGGGGCGGGTGGGGGGGGTTCAGCCCTCGTCCGCAAAGCCAGCTTTCCCGTCTGTCTCGGCTGCTCCCCTGCCCCCATGTTGTCCCATCTGTCAAAGAGATATTTGGGAAGGTTTTGAGTAAGGGGAGGGGCCCAGAAGAGCCAGGAATGGTGCGGGGGGGGGGAGTGCCTGCTAGGGCGGAGCGGAGGGAGGGGGGGGAGGGAAGGAGCTGGCAGCTGTTCCCTCTGTCAGCCGCCCCCCCCCCGCCCGCCCGCCCGCTGGCCGAAGAAGCCAGGGTCCTCCTGCCAGATGCGGCCGGCTGCTGTTTGGGCCGGACCCCCTTCTTCCCCATCCCGGCCCGCAATGCCCAGCAGGGCCCGGGGCTGTGGGACCCTGCGACCCCCACCCCACCCCACCCCTTCTGAGCAGCCAGCCCCTTCCCTCCTCCGGCCGGGATGCCTCGGGGCGGCGGCGACGACGGCCAGCCGAGACAGCCGTCGGAAGACAAGGACTCCCGTGTGCGGAGAGCCGTCCGCATCTCTAGCTTGGTGGCTCAGGAGGTACCGGGACGGGGTGGAGGGGTGGAGAAGCGGTGGGGGAGCAGGGGTTTTGTAGTGTGGGGCGGAGGGACCCCCCCCCAGGGAGAAGAAGTCTGGGGATCTGGATTCCAGAGGGATGGACAAGCACTTTGGGTATGCTCAGAGGTTCTGTTGTTTTGGGAGTCTCCCCTGCGGAGCGGGACAATTGTGCAGCTGTCAGAGGGAGCCCATCAGAGGCACTTTGGGTATGCTCAGAGGTTCTGTTGTTTCAGCGTCTCCCCTGTGGAGCGGGGCAATTGTGTGGCTGTCAGAGGGAGCCCATCAGAGGGGCGGAGAAGCACTTTGGGTATGCTCAGAGGCACTGTTGTTTTGGCGTCTCCCCTGTGGAGCGGGGCAATTGTGCGGCTGTCAGAGGGAACCCCTCAGAAGGGCGGACAAGCACTTTGGGTATGCTCAGAGGCTCTGTTGTTTTGGGAGGGGCAAATTGTGCAGCTGTCAGAGGGAACCCCTCAGCTGGGAGGGGTCACCAAGACACACACACACACACACACACACACACACACCAGCTGAGCTTGTCCATCAGAAAGATTGGCAGTTCGGGGCGGTTCGAATCCGTAACACAGGTCTCCTCCTGCGGGAGCAGGGGGTTGGGCTAGATGACCCCCCAAGGTCCCTTCCAACTCTGTTAGTGTTACCTGTGACGTCCCGCCTTATGGTTGCTGCCTTCTTGGCTTGGAAGGGTCCTCAAAGGCCACCCCTCCCTCCAGGCAGGCTGGGCCCTGACCTTGATGCTCCACTGGCGGGAGGGGGGTCCCCCAATATTTTCCTCGCCCCTTTCCTTCCCCCATTTCCCAATTATTCCCAATTATTTCTTCCTCTGTGTGCCGGGGGCTCTTCTGCCAGAGGTGCCAGATGTAGGCCTGGCGGGTGGGGGGGCTCTTTCTTTCCTGCAAAGCCCCCTTCCCTGCCACCTCCTGCCACCCCCTTGAATCCCAATTGGGCGGGATCCTCTCAGCCCCCCCCCCACCAAAAAAACAACAACCCCAAGGAGCATCTTCTTAGCAGCCTCAAAGGTTTTGGAGACGAGGCTGCCAAAATACTAGAAGAGCTAATCTGGGGGTTGTCCCCCCCCTTTCCCCCCTCAATGCGTACCTGGTTTAGAGGTTTAGAGGATCTCTGGGGGACCCCCGCCCCCCAAAGAGTTTGGTTGTCCCTCACGCTTCTTTCCTCTGATCAGGACGGGCGTCGAAGCCTTCCTGCCCCCTATTTTTTTTCCCAACAATCCGCCCTTCTTTTCCGTCGGTGCCCCGACTTTTGTCCGGAGACAAAAGGGAGGGAGGGAGGGAGGGAGGGAGGGAGGGAGGGAGGGAGAGAGACAGAGAGAGAGACAGACAGGAAGGAAGGAAGGAAGGAAGGAAGAAGAAAGAAAGAAAGAAAGAAAGAAAGAAAGAAAGAAAGAAAGAAAGAAAGAAAGAAAGAAAGAAAGAAAGAAAGAAAGAAAAAGAAAGAAGAGGGAGAAAGAAGAGGGAGAAAGAAGAAAGAAAAAGAAAGGAAAGGAAGGATGGAGGGTGGGTTGGAGGGAGGGCAGAAGGGAGGGAGAAAGAAAGGAAGGTATGAAGGAAGGGAAGGAAGGAAGGGAAGGAAGGAAGGAGGGAGGGAGAGAGGGAGAGAAGGAAAGAAAAAGAGAAAGAGAGAGAGAGAAGAAAAAAAGAAAGAAAGAAAGAAAGAAAGGAGAAAGAAAGGAGAAAAAAGGAGAAAAAAGAAAAAAGGGAAAAAGAAGAAAGAAAAAGAAAGGAAAGGAAGGATGGAGGGTGGGAGGGAGAAAGAAAGAAAGAAAGAAAGGAAGGAAGGAAGGAAGGAAGGAAGGAAGGAAGGAGAGAAGGAAGGAAAGAAAGAGAATGAAAGAGAGAGAAAGAAAGAAAGAAAGAAAGAAAGAAAGAAAGAAAGAAAGAAAGAAAGAAAGAAAGAAAGAAAGAAAGAAAGAAAGAAAGAAAGAAAGAAAGAAAGAAAGAAAGAAAGAAAGAAAGAAAGAAAGAAAGAAAGAAAGAAAGAAAAAGAAAGAAAGAAAGGAGAAAGAAAAGAGAAAAAAGAAAAAAGAGGGAGAAGAAAGAAAAAGAAAGGAAAGGAAGGATGGAGGGAGGGAGGGAGGGAGAAGGAAAGAAAGAAAGAGAAAGAGAGAGAAAGAACGAAAGAAAGAAAAGAGAAAGAAAGAAAGGAGAAAGAAAAGAGAAAAAAAGAAAAGAAGGAGAAAGAAGAAAGAAAAAGAAAGGAAAGGAAGGATGGATGGAGGGTGGGAGGGAGGGAGAGAAGGAAAGAAAGAAAGAAAGAGAACGAAAGAGAGAAAGAAAGAAAAGAAAGAAAGAAAGAAAGGAGAAAGAAAAAGAAAGGAAAGGAAGGATGGAGGGTGGGTGGGAGGGAGGGAGAGAGAGAGAGAGAGAGAGAGAGAGAGAAAGAAAGAAAGAAAGAAAGAAAGAAAGAAAGAAAGAAAGAAAGAAAGAAAGAAAGAAAGAAAGAAAGAAATTTCCATGCAGGAATGCCAGAAAAGTTAACAGAATTAACTTCGGGAATTCGAGATGGCATTGACGGACGGATGACAAGCTGTCAACGGGACATCGTCAGATCCTTGCCAACCGTCTAGCAAAGAGATCATTTCCAAGCAATGCCAGTTGTTGGGCGGGTTTTATTGTGCAGCGCGCGGGGCAAGATTGTGTGTTTGGGGTTGGGCTCCTCCCCTATTTTCTCCCCCCCTTCCCCAAATTTGGGGGTGGGGCTTCCCCGTCCCGTTGGGCCTCCCCTCGCCCGTAAAACGGGCCACAGAATCGTCGTCGTAGAAACTTCATTATAAACTTCGGAATCTGGAATCGGCCAATTAAATTGTCTTTAATTTCAAAAGCGTCAATTAAAGCGGGTTGGAGGAAGAAGGGAGGGGGCCCCCGGCGAGGCTGGGATCCAGTGGATTGGCACGGAAGATCACCCACCCCTGGATCCTTGACGTTCGGGCAAGCCTCGCTCCCTCTGAAGGAACTGGCACAGAAATTTTTAGCAGAGAATAACCCGAAGCCGAGACTTGAAGTCTCGGCTTCGGGTTATTCTCTGCTAAGAGAAGAGTTTTCTTATATCACTGTATCCTTCCAGGCCTGCCCCACAGATCAGATGGGGGGGCAGCCCCCTCTGCCCCCCTTTTCCTGAGGCTGGAAGGTGTGCAGTTGAAGGCTTTTTTCCAGGGGGGGGGGCAGAGAACAATTTCCGGGGGGGGGCGGTAGGCATTGAGAGGGCTGTATCACGTCAAAGCAGGGATTTCCAACTTGACTTGCGGACTTCAACTCCCAGAATTCCCTAGCCCAGTCCTGGAGGGAGGGCTGCAGAGTGGGGAGGGGGGTCTCAATTTTCAGAAGAGCAATGCACGGTAAGGTTTGGGGTCTCTTCACGCCTGTCCTGCGGCTCAAACCGGTTAGGGGTCCCCGAGAGATCCACCAACCGGTCCCCCAAGCTTGGCCATTTTGAAGACTTGTGGACTTTAACTCCCAGAATTCCCCAGCCGGGATTCTGGGAGTTGAAGTCCGCTCCTCTTAAAGCGTGCCGGCTGGGGAATTCTGGGAGTTGAAGTCCGCTCCTCTTAAAGCGTGCCGGCTGGGGAATTCTGGGAGTTGAAGTCCGCTCCTCTTAAAGCGTGCCGGCTGGGGAATTCTGGGAGTTGAAGTCCACTCCTCTTAAAGCGTGCCAGCTGGGGGATTCTGGGAGTCGAAGTCCGCTCCTCTTAAAGCGTACCGGCTGGGGGAATTCTGGGAGTTGAAGTCCGCTCCTCTTAAAGCGTGCCGGCTGGGGGAATTCTGGGAGTTGAAGTCCGCTCCTCTGAAAGCGTGCCGGCTGGGGAATTCTGGGAGTTGAAGTCCGCTCCTCTCAAAGCGTGCCGGCTGGGGGATTCTGGGAGTTGAAGTCCGCTCCTCTTAAAGCGTGCCGGCTGGGGGATTCTGGGAGTCAAAGTCCACAAGTCTGAAATTGGTCCCCTACTTTAAAGGGATCAGATAGCGGATCTCTCAGAACCCCCCCCTTGCAGGACACAAACCCAGATCCTTGTGAGGTGGGGGGGGCTATACTGGCTGCCCATCTCCCCTCCCTCCAGCCCTAGAGCCTGACAGTAGCCGCGACAGAATATAGGGGGGCAAGGAGGGTGCTGCTGGACAGGGACTCGGGAGGGGAGGGGCTGTTCACAGGGCAGGAGGGGAGATTTCCCCCCTCACCTGCACCCCTCTCCCTCCTTAAGTTGGTTTCCTTTTGGATTTCTTGTTTTTCTTTCTCATCAGTATTGTGTTGGCCTTGGCTTTTATGATCATATTTTTCAGCGTTTCCCAAGCTTCTTGAGTTGTTTTTCCCTTTTAGGACTTCCATATCCAAGGGATCTTTCCCGAGTTTTCTCTGAGTTTATTAAAATCGGCTTTTTAAAAAAATAAAATCTAAGACTTTGGTGTCATCGTGTTCAATTGCTTGTGTTTGCGTTGTGTTGGATTTTAGTATGGCGTGGTCACTCTCACCCAACGCTCCTGCAGTTTCGACTCCCTCTATCTCTTCTCCTCTGTTTGTGAGTAGTAAGTCCAGTATGGCTGTCCAGGGGCGGTTGCTACCGGTGCGCTGCGCCCGCATCTCCACGTTTCGTGCGCGCGGGCGCTCGCTACGCACGCGTGCCCCTCGCGCGATTTTGCTTCCGCGCATGCGCAGGAAGCAAAAGAAGCCAAAAAATTCTGGGAAAAAAAAAGATGGCGACACGCAACAGACCGGTAAAGACGACGGACCGGTGTCGCGCGCAAATTACGTCATCGGCCGGCCGCTACCGGTGCGGTAGAGTGGACCATACCGGTAGGAACCCACCACTGTGGCTGTCCCTCTACTTCCCTCCTCCACCTTTTGGACCACAAAGTTGTCAGCTAGGCTGGTTAGGAACCTATTTGATTTCTCACTGGGTGCAGAGCTAGTTTTCCAGTTGATAAGTTGATGATAAGTTGATGATAAGGGGCGTGCATAAGCGCACCACTGTGCCTACTGTCCCTGTCCTACTGTCCCATTGTCCTCTTTTATCTAAGCACTTTTTACTTAGGTTATGTTTATACAAACAACTACTATCCTGTACATGTTTGACACATAAATAAATAGAAATAAATAAATATCCGGGTAGTTGAAGTCTCCCAATATTACTGCAGTGCGTTTCCTACATATGTTCGTTAGCTGGTTGGCAAAAAGGAAGTCCATTTTTGCTGTTTGATTTGGTGGCCTATAGTACACTCCTGTTTGTTTGTTTGTTTGTTTGTTTGTTTGTTTGTTTGTTTGTTTGTTTGTTTGTTTGTTGTTTATTGTTTTTTTGTTTTTTATTTTTTATTTATCTATTTATCTATTTATCTATTGTTTATTGTTTATTGTTTGTTTATTTGTTTATTTGTTTATTTGTTTATTTGTTTATTTGTTTATTATTTATTCTTTATTATTTACTTACTTACTTACTTATTTACTTACTTATTTACTTACTTACTTACTTACTTACTTACTTACTTACTTACTTATTTATTTATTTATTTATTTATTTATTTATTTATTTATTTATTTATTTATTTATTTATTTATTTATTTATTTGGAGGTTCTTCTATTGTTATGTCATTCTTTCCCCCCCCTTTTTATGTTGACCCATATGCATTCTAGAAGGTTTGCTTCTTGGGTTGCATGCAGCTCTGTCGCAGGGGGTTGGACTAGATGACCTGCAAGGTCCCTTCCAACGCTGTTCACCTGTCAAAACATAGTCGTCCTTTACGTACAGTGCAACGCCACCTCCTTTTTTGTGTGCTCTGGGTTTTTTTGGGGGGGAAGAGTTTGTATCCTTCTATCAGCATGTTGCAATCGTGGCTTTCGTCCCACCAAGTTTCTGTTATTCCGACTATGACGTGTCTCTGTTCGGGCATCAATATTTCGACTTTGCCCTGTTTATTTCCCAGGCTTTGTGCATTTGTGTAAAGGCATTTATTTGTTTGTTTGTTTGTTTGTTTGTTGTTTGTTTGTTTGTTCGATCTTATAGGCCGCCCAACTCCCGAAGGACTCTGGGCGGCGTACCAAAAAAAAAAAAAGAAGAAGAACGATACAATTAAAACAATGATAGAAGTTTTGAGTTCTTTGCGCCTGATTCTGGGTGTGCTTGGCTGGGTCTCCTGATTGGTGTTTCGATTTCGATTTTGATTTTGATTTTTGATTTTGATTTCTTGTTAGAGTTGGAAGGGACCTTGTAGGTCATCTAGCCCAACCCCCTGCAGGAGTTCCTATACCCTTTGAGACAGATGGCAGTCCCAAATGGTATTCCTGGTTGCAGTCAAATAAAAATCTAAAATTATGGACACAGAAGAAGACTTGATCCGAGAAATCGTTCCTTACCATCTTCTTCACAACAATAAACACGATTATTATTGATGCGCATAATCTGAGACTATAAAGATGAAAAATAATGTCACTATGTATACATACGTTTTGGGTTAGCTTGATTGGCATTTTGATTTTGATTTTGATTTTGATTCCGATTTATTGTTAGAGTTGGAAAGGGACCTTGTAGGTCATCTAGCCCAACCCCCTGCAGGAGTTCCTACACCCTTTGAGACAGATGGCAGTCCAAAATGGTATTCCTAGTTACAGTCAAATAAAAATCTAAAATTATGGGCACAGAAGAAGACTTCATCGGAGAAATCATCTTCTTCACAACAATAAACACGATTATTATGGATGCGCATAATCTGAGACTATAAAGATGGAAAATAATGTCACTATGGATACATACGTTTTGGGTTAGCTTGAAGTAAATAGTAAAAGGGATAAAAGGCTAAAAAGTAACCCATGTAGCAAGATTTGAGTGCAAAACCGGATTCAGTTACACAAAGGCATAGCGGTTAAAATGGAAATGCTGTTTTTTTTGTGTGTGTGTATTAGTGTTTGTATTTTCTTTTTCCTTTTTTCCTTCCTTTTTCTTTTTTCTTTTCTTTTTTCTCTTTGATGTCGTTCTGTTATTATGTATGTTTCTTAATCTTTAAAAACTGAATAAAGATATTTTTTTTAAAAAAGAGAGAGAGACAAATCCAGTCTCTCCCTGAAGGTCGCAAGTGATGGGGCTCTCACAAGGCTTGAGGTTGGAGTTGGTCTTCCGTCCCATCCCTCTTTACGTCGTCATTTGCCTTGTTTACTAAGGGTCCTCGCTTGGAGTTGCATCCTGGAGATGGTGGAGATGGGTCGCCCTCCCCGCTCGATTTTAGTTTCAAGCCCTTCTTGGGGGGAAGAGCTCATCCCTCGGCCTGGTTTTCTAAGCCCGCGTGTCCCAACAGAGGGGTTGCCTCTTTCCCCTTTGCCCACTGACCCAGGGTGGTGGGTGGTAAGGGAGAAGGGCTTGCTCTCCCCTGCAGGCACGAGCCGCCGGCACATGCACGCACAGACACACACACACACACACTCTCGCTCCATTTCCAGCATTTTTGTCCCAATTTGGTGCCCGCCGCAACGGGTGGCTAATTTTAGCTCTCCCAGGCCAAGCCGTGCGGTCAGTTCCAGACAAACCTCGCCCTGGGCCCACTTCCTCCTCCTCCTCCTCCTCCCACCTCCCGGGTTGTCCACCCCACCTCTCTTCCAGCGGAAAAGGGGCCAAGCTTTTAAAGAGGTAGCCGGGTTCAGATGGAGACCACACACACACACACACATACCGGTGCCCCACTTCTGGGGAAGGGAGGCTCAGCCAAGCGATGGGCTGTTCTGGTTTTTTTTTTCAGGGGGGGCTTTTTTATCTCCAGCACCCAAAGCTCTGTGTCCACCCCCCTCCCCAGTTTCTCGCCCACCCCTCAATCCGCTCAGCTCAAGTGTTTGGGAGTCCAGCCTGTTTTTTTAAAAAAAAGAAATTTATTTTTTCTCCACAATTTCCATATATACATCAATATACCTATACCGTAAAAATATCTCAATAACATGCATACTTTCCCAATCAATGAAAATCCAGTCACCTATTTTTACATCTGACCTTGCTATTATTCATCGGTCTGTTTCTTGCTTTTCTCCACACTCCCCTCTCTCTCTCCATCTCCACCTCCTCTATCTACCTTCTTCCTCCTTCTCTCCCCCTTCCTCCTTCCCTTTCTCCTTCCTCTTTCTCCTTCCTCTTTCTCCTTCTAAACCAGCGGTTCCCAACCTTCCTAATGCGGCGACCCGCGACCCACCCTGCCGCCGCCATTTGGGTTCTTTGACCCTCTGCGCATGCGCAAAGCCATCTGCGCATGCGCAGAGGGTCGAAGAACCCAAATGGCGGCATCCGGGTGAAGTCTCCAGATCCGGGCTCGCTTCGCGTGTTGCCTCTGGGAGCTTTGCGAGCCCCGTCGCGAAAGGCGTGCACGACTTCGGAGGGGCCCAGGACAGGCAGCGGCCCGGAGAGAGCCACCCCCTTTGCAGAGTCTCTCCCGTCTACCTGTAGCGTTCGGGGTGAAGGGGGTGGCTCTCTCCGGGCAGCCGCCTGTCCCCGGTCCCGCCAAAGTCGCGCACGCCTTTCGCGACGGGGCTCGAAACGCTCCCAGAGGCAACACACGAAGCCAGCGGGGCTGGAAACCGCGATGCCCACGCCGGGATCCCCCGCCACCCAAAGGCAGGCAGAGGTGCCGCGGAAAGTCCGCCAGGCCCAGGGCTCCGTCTGCGGCTCTTCTCTTTATCGGCTGGGGCGCCTCTTCCCGAATGGCACCTCTCCCGACCAATCGGAGGGCTCGGGCGAGTTGAGCCGATATGGCCAGGCTTGTAGCAGTGGGGTGCTGGAGCTGAGGATGCTGGGGCGACCCCTGGGAAATGGTCGTTCGACCCCCAAAGGGGTCGCAACCTCCAGGTTGGGAACCGCTGTTAATCTAAACCTTTCCCGGAGTGATTCTAGTTCAATACATATTACATTGAACAGCCTGTTTTGTGGCTCCCTCCCTCCCTGGCATCGGACTGGGTGCCGGACGGACCTGCCGCGATTTGGCAAGCGAGCGGGCAGCGCGGCGGGCACCTGGCCTGGCACGGAGGAGGCCTTTCTCTCTCCCGTGCCTTTCATCCCTGAGCGGGCGGGGGGAGTTTGCCCCGGGGGTGGGGGTGGGAGGGCAAGCCAGCTTTGCAGAGCGGCTACCGACGGGAAGAGCAATGTTCCCTGTAATATCAGAAAATGGCGCGGGGCAGTTGCAAACTGCCATTAGAAAATGCCGCGCGGAAGTTAGAAAATGCCGCGCGGAAGTTAGAAAATGCCGCGCGGAAGTTAGAAAATGCCGCGCGGTGTTCTCTCATTATGTGCGCGGCCACGCGGCCGCGCACCTTAGAGGGAACAGTGGTGAAGAGGCTGGAATTTGGCTCCCTGGCATGCCTGCGTCCCCCCACCCTCTTCCTCCCCGCCCCTGGCTCTGTTTTCTACCCCCAGCCCATCTGGCCCCGAAATATTTTTATTTTATTTATTTATTTTATTTTTTTATTTTATTTTATTTTATTATTTTATTTTATTTTATTTTATTTTATTTTATTTTATTATTTTATTTTATTTTATTTTATTTTATTTTATTTTATTTTATTTTATTATTTTATTTTATTTTATTTTATTTTATTTTATTTTATTTTATTTTATTTTATTTTATATTTTATTTTATTTTATTTTATTATTTTATATTTAATTTAATTTAATTTAATTTATTATTTTATTTTATTTTATTTTATTTATTTATTATTTTATTTTATTTATTTTTATTTTATTTTATTTTATTTTATTTTTTTATTTATTTTATTTTATTTTTTATTTATTTATTTTATTTTATTTTATTTTATTTTATTATTATTATTATTTTTATTATTATTATTATTATTATTATTATTTTATTTTATTTTATTTTATTTTATTTTATTTTATTTTATTTTATTTTATTTTATTTTATTTTATTTTATTTTATTTTATTTTATTTTATTTTATTTTATTTTATTTTATTTTATTATCAATAGCACTTAGACTTTTATACCGCTTCATAGTGCTTTACAGCCCTCTCTAAGCGGTTTACAGAGTTCAGCATATTGCCCCCAACAATCTGGGTCCTCATTTTACCCACCTCGGAAGGATGGAAGGCTGAGTCAACCTTGAGCCTGGTGAGATTTGAACAGCTGAACTGCTGAACTGCAGTGCTGCACTTTAACCACTGCACCACCTCGGCTCTTAACATTTTATTTTGTTTTGTTTTGTTTTGTTTTGTTTTGTTTGTTTGTTTGTTTTGTCAAACATGTACAAGATAGCAGGTGTTTGTATAAACATAAACATAAGCCAAGTAAGTACAGATAAATGAGGACAATAGGACAGTAAGGCAGAAAAGGTAGGCACGCTGGTGCGCTTATTAGTGTGTGTGTGTGGTTTGTCTCGGCTGTTGTCAGAGCCGACCTGCATTGCTAGGCAGAGGCCGGGACATCCATCACGGGAGCCCTCCCACCCCCACCCCCGTGTCGCAGAGCACATCCAGAAAGGGGGAGGGGACTAGTGCAGAGTTGGGGTGGGCGGCCAGAACGGGGCCGGGGCTGGGAGGGCGGAGCTTAGGGGGTTGCTCACTTCTTGCCTGCCTCCCGTCCCCCAACCAGGTGCTGTCGCTGGGTGCCGATGTCCTCCCGGAGTACAAGCTGCAGGCCCCGCGCATCCACAAGTGGACCATTCTGCACTACAGCCCCTTCAAGGCGGTCTGGGATTGGCTGATCCTGCTGCTGGTCATCTACACGGCCATCTTCACCCCGTACTCGGCCGCCTTCCTGCTCAACAACCCGGAGGGGCGGGACCACCGGGCCTGCGGCTACTCCTGCAGCCCGCTCAACGTGGTGGACCTGATCGTGGACATCATGTTCATCATCGACATCCTGATCAACTTCCGCACCACCTACGTCAACACCAACGAGGAGGTGGTCAGCCACCCGGGCAAGATTGCCATCCACTACTTCAAGGGCTGGTTCCTAATAGACATGGTGGCCGCCATCCCCTTCGACCTGCTCATCTTTGGCTCCGGCTCGGAAGAGGTACCAGGGGGGGCGGCGGCTGGGGGGGCAACATTCTCTATGGTGAGAACCAGGGGTGGGGGTTCCTCCCGGTTCGGACTGGATCGCCCGAACCGGTAGCAACCCGCTCGTGACGTCACTGTCGCTGCCGTTTCGTGCGTGCCGCCATCTTTTGATTTTGTGCTGAGTTTTCCCCTTCCGCGGCTTGAAAAGAGCCCGCCCGCTTTATTTCTTCGCCCGAAGTACAGCTGATGAGCTCCTCAGCTGTTGTTTCGGGCTCATTCCTGCTTCTGAGCATGCGCAGAAGTGAAATCGCGCGAGGGGACATGCGCGCCGCAAAATGTCACGATGCGAACCGGTGGTGAAGGTTGGTGGAACCCACCCCTGGAGGGAACGGCTCTAACTGTTTGGGATGGCAGGGGTCGGGGCAACCTTTGGTGGTGGGCCACGTTTGCCCCTTCTTACGAGGGTATAGGTAGTCCTCAACGTACGACCGCTACAGAGCCCCGCATTTCTGTCGTTAAGTGAAATGTTGGTGAATGTGGCTCCATTTTGCGACCTTCCTTGCCACCGTTACTAAGTGAATTATGGTCTTTAAGTTAGCAACACGGCCGTTAAGTGAATCCTCCTTCCCCGTTGACTTTGCCCATCGGACGGTCGCAAAAGGGGATTGTGTGACCCCCGGGATCCTGCGACCGTGATAAACGAGAGCCCATTGCCAAGCAGGTCTGGATTTGGATCACGTGTACGCCTTCTTACTACAGGGAGTCCGCGACGTACGACCGCAAGGGAGCGCCAAACTTCTCTTTGCTAAGCGAAGCATTGGCAGATTTGGCCCCCGTTTTATGACTTCCTTGCCGCCGTGGTTAAGGGAATCCCCGCGGTTCTTAAAGTGAGCAAGGCGGGCTGTTAAGCCAACCGGGCGTCCCCGTTGACTTTGCCCGTTGGAAGGTCGCGAAAGGGGGATCGCGTGACCCCGGGACGCTTCGACCGTCGTAAAGAGGAGTCCGTTGCGCGAGCATCCAGATTGGGATCACGTGAACCATGAGCCACACGGGTTGTCGGTGCGAAAAACGGCCCTCGGTCGCTTTCCCCCCCCCTGCTGCCGTGGTAACGTTGAATGGTCGCTGTTGTACGACGAGGACTAGACTGTGTCGGGTTCGGGAAAAATTGGGGACTTCTTTGTTTACTTAAAAAAATTATTTTACGATCTGCGGGTACCGGGAATGTCAGGGACCTTGAAGGACAAAGAGGGGGGTGTCTTTTCCCTCCCTCCCCTCCCCTCCCCGAAGCAGGCACGCTGCAAGACAGAAGCTCCGATTTTGGCTGTGCCGGAGGTACGCTTTTTGTCTTCCTGCCAACCGAAGCTTGGCGGGCTTGGACTTCCCGATGGAAGGTGGTTGGTATCGATCCAGCCAAAATGGATCTGTTGGAGGTCTGCCTGCAAGGAGGAGAGAGATTGAAGGTGGCACGCCAGAGGGTCGGGAGGGAGGAGGGGGACCCTGTTGGCACGGCCGGCCGTCTAGACGGCTCTGGCTCTTCCCCCCCCCCCGAGGGCTGGCATCGCTGCTGTGGGGAGAAACTACCGTGTCACACTAACTCCTCCCAATTATTTAAATAGATCTCCTCCAAACATGACTAAGTCAGGGTTTAACTCAGCTGCCTTATCTTCATACTAAAACAGGACACTGTTACATTTCAGACTACACTTGTACGGATGCTTTCTGGAAGTATGCATTATTCTCTATTTAAAAGAAGATACAAAAAGCACTCAGATCAAGCATTTATTTTAAAAAGCCTCTTCATTTGGTTAAATTATTGTTATCGGCTAGAACAGTGGTTCCCAACCTTCCTCATGCCGCGACCCACGCCCCTTCCCCGCGCCCCAACCCCGCCGCCGCCATTTGGTTTGTTTTACCCTCTGCGCATGCGCAAAGCATTCTGAGCATGCGCAGAGGGTAAAACAGCCCAAATGGCGGCATCCGGGCGAAGTCTCCAGATCCAGGCGAGGTCTCCGCTCGCTTCGCGTGTTGCCTCTGGGAGCTTTTCGAGCCCCATCACGAAATGCGTGCGCGACTTCGGAGGGGCCGGCACAGGCGGCTGCCCGGAGAGAGCCATCCGCTTCTCAGAGTCTCTCCTGTCTACCTGTAGCGTACGGGGCAAAGGCGATGGCTCTCTCCAGGCAGCCGCCTGTCCCGGCCCCGCCAAAGTCACACACGCCTTTCGCGACGGGGCTTGAAAAGTTCCGAGAGGCAACACACGCCCGGATCTGGAGACTTCACCCGGACGCCGCCATTTGGGCTGTTTTACCCTCTGCGCATGTGCAGAATGCTTTGCGCATGCGCAGAGGGTCAAAGAACCCAAATGGCAGCGGCGGGGTGGGTTGCAGTGGGGGCACGGGTTGTGGGGTGCGATATGGTCAGGCTTGTGGCAGTGGAGGGGTGGAGCTGAGGATGCCTGGGAAATGGTCGTTCGACCCCCAAAGGGGTCGCGACCCCCAGGTTGGGAACCGCTGGTCTAGAACAATAATAAAGCAGTCTTTATAAAATAAGTCTAATCATTTGAACCTTCTACAGGCATTTATAGTTATTGACTTATCTCCTTGCATCCAGTTTCAACAGTCTGATTAGCACAAGAAAATAAAATTCTGCCTCTGCCTCTACCTCTCCCTCCCAGCAATTTGCCTCCTTGCAGCTTTAGTTTCACTTTCAGTTTAGAACGTGGCCGGCTGGCCTGCAGCCTCAGCTGAGGGTCGGGAAACTGATAATCAGCTGCTTGGCTTAACAGGCTCTGTTCTGTTTGCTGCAAGGAGGTAAATTGCTGGGAGGCAGAGGCCAAAGGGTGGGGGTGGGTGGGTGGGTGGGTGGGGCTACATTCGGTGTATAAGACGCCCCCAAGTTTCCACCCTCTTTTACTCCGGAAAATACAGTAGGTCTACATGGAGGAAGCCGTGCTGGCAGAGAGTGGTCACGGTGCCCTTCGGTTCGGGGCATTTGGTGGTCCAGAGGGGAAATGCCATGTTCATGGGCAGCTCAGACCTTCGCCCAGGGATGAAATGCTACCTGTTCGGAACGGTTCTCCCGAACCGGTAGTAAAAAAAAATGCTACTGGTTCGGCCGAACCGATATTTCTGACGATCAGCTGTGACGCACGATTTAGATTAGCTAGAGTCGACGGATTTCCTGCTTTCTAGCTAATCAAAATCGCGTGGCACAGCGCATCCCTCCCTCGCCGTTCTACTTACCTTTGCGGACTCGGAAGGCTTCAAAGTGTTCCTTTTTAGTGCCGCGCGGGCACACCTCGGGCACGCATGCGCGCTCAGCACGTGCTCAGCAGCGCACTCACAGAACAGGTCATGGACTTCGGAGGATTTGACCGCTGCCTTCTCCCTCTTTCCTTTTGGCCAACAGTGAGTGGTTTTGCCCTGGGGGGTGATGAGACCCACTGTTGGTCATTTGAGGGAGGTGAGGCAGCTAGCAATGGGAGTGGACAGGCCTTTAGTGGAGGGGGTGGGAGAAGCTGACATTAACCTGGGGGAAACAGCTTCCTTGGTTGAGTCGTTCCCCGGCAGAACCAGGGGGAACCACAGATGCCCAGGCCCCTGTCCTGTGGCTCAGAGAGGGATCCCGGATTGAAGGCATAGCTTCGCCATGGGTGCGTGTGGGTCCTCTCCGCCAGGGGTCCCAAACTCCTAGAGCCATGGCCCACTACGGGGCCCCGAGATGTTCTGAACCAGGTCCGCAGAAGTGGCGGGTATGCACGCGCCTGTCTCCACTTATCGTGAGTAGTAGCCGAGCGCATAAATGTGGGCAAGGGGCGTGTGCGTGGGCAAGGGGTGTGTGCGTGGGCCATTCACCCCAAACTATCTCCTCCTCCCCCGCCGACGAAAAGGTTGGGGGACTGTGCTCTTTGCAACCTCTGAGAATTCCCACAGAGAATTCCCATCTGCTTACTGTGGGGTGGAAACTGTGAAAAAGGGATCGAGGGACCCAGTGGGTAGTGCCAGCTAAGGGAGAGGCTCTGGGAGATTCACCCCTTCCCCGATGCTTGTGTCTGCACAGACCACCACCCTGATTGGGCTGCTGAAGACGGCGCGGCTGCTGCGCCTGGTGCGCGTGGCCCGCAAGCTGGACCGCTACTCGGAGTACGGCGCGGCGGTGCTCTTCCTGCTCATGTGTACCTTCGCCCTGATCGCCCACTGGCTGGCCTGCATCTGGTACGCCATTGGCAACATGGAGGGCAAGACCATCGGCTGGCTGCACTCGCTGGGCGGGCAGATCGGCAAGCCCTTCAACGAGAGCACGCCGCACCTCGGCCCCAGCATCAAGGACAAGTACATCACCGCCCTCTACTTCACCTTCAGCAGCCTCACCAGTGTTGGCTTCGGCAACGTGTCGCCCAACACCAACCCTGAGAAGATTTTCTCCATCTGCGTCATGCTGATTGGCTGTGAGTTGTAGCCCGCCCGGGGGGGTGGGCGCCTGGTTGGGGAGGCGGAAGGGAGGACAACGTTCCCTTCGATCGGTGTCCTGGGGTGCACCCACAAACGGTGGGTGCTCTACCATTGAGTTGGATCTCTCAACTACCCCGTTGGTGGCTGGATGGTATGCAGAGCTCAATCCCTGTCTGGATCCCACCTTTTCCAAGAATTTCCTCCAGAATTTGGCGGTAAACAGACCCCCCCGTCCGATGTTATCCTCCGTGGAATACCACGGAGGCAATAGGTGTGCACAATGAACAACTTTGATAACTTTCTAGCTGATGGTAGTCCGGGGCAGGCAACGAAGTGTGCCTGCTTAGAGAATAGATTGATATCTGTCCATATGACGGTATTTCCCTAACTCTCCGGCAAATCCACAATGAAGTCCATGGCTTGTTCTCGGCATGCAGGATGAGCTGGTAACTGAGTGACTACAAAGCCCAGCCTTCCCATGGCAGCAGGCGGCGTGCTGCATATTGCCCTTTAGATTGGGAGCGAGGAGAGCTTCTACCCAGATTTGTCACATAGTGGGGAACTGAAACTGAAACTGGGTACCATTGGGTGAGGGAGAACCCTTTCTGGGCACGAGAATCCCTGAGTCCAGGCGCCGGGAGTGATAGCAGCTGACCGGTGTCTTCATTCTCGCCAGCGCTAATGTACGCCAGCATCTTTGGGAACGTGTCGGCCATCATCCAGCGGCTGTACTCCGGCACCGCACGTTACCACACCCAGATGCTGCGGGTGCGAGAGTTCATCCGCTTCCACCAAATCCCCAACCCCCTGCGCCAGCGCCTTGAAGAATACTTCCAACACGCCTGGTCATACACCAATGGCATCGACATGAATGCGGTGAGTTTGAGTAGCCCCCTACGCCCCCCCCCCAAGAGCCTGCCTGATCCCTCCTCCTGGGTGACTGGGGGAGTCCAGTGTCACCCTTATGGGGATCCTGGGGGGTTGAAGTGCTTGTGCCACGGGGATCTCCCCATTAGCACCCCCACAAGGAGCGTAGAACAGGGCTCCCCAATCTCTGGATCGCAGCCCGTTACCGGGCCTCACGATGTTCGAAACCGGGTCGCGGAAGTAGTATCAAGCGTACGTACATCCCCACTTGCGTGGGCGGTGGATGAACGTGGGCGCACGCTCTCCATTTGCACAAGCAGCTCGCACCGAACCATCCTGTTGTGGCCCACCACCAGCCCGAGCCGCCAGGGCCTTCGGAACCTCCAGCACTTCTTGGCAGTGATGAAGAAGAAGAGGCTTCTCCTCTTCTTGATGTAAGAGCGCGCAGGGCTGCCAAGAGGTAGGCATGGTTACTCCAGAGGAGGTCTCCTCGGGAGTAAGACTTGGGGCTAATTGGCCACTCCCCTAGTCTATTTAAGAACAGGAGAGGCAGCTGGCAAGCTGCAGGAAACCATAGTTCAGACTCGGGTATCTGTCGTGCATTGTCTGGTGAATTCCTGCATCGGATGTCTTATCAAGAAAGACTCCTGGGCATTCTGCCAAGCCTTTGGACATTGCATGAGATAACCAGAACTAATTGGGTTGTTTTGAGCGAAGACTGACTGAACTTACGCCAGCTGCTAATGAAGACTAATTAGCAGCTGACTCTCTACAAGAAAGGATTGCTTCTTTTGATTTGTGTGTTTTGCCACTGCTAAGCCGGTTATTAGCAGTGGTTCATTGATTAAACTAAGTTCGTTCAAACAGGGTGTTTTTGATACGTTCGTAACTGGGGACAGAACACATCCATCTCCCCTCCCGGTGGTCCGCAAAGCCGGAAAAGTGTAGTATGAAGCACCCAACTTGTTTCCGCCTCTTCTTTTGTCTGATCTGTGCTCGTGGGCAGATGCTCCTCAGGATGGGGAGCCCCCTGATTCAGACTCTGCCCCCTCCCTCCCTCCCTCCCCCTGCAGGTGCTGAAGGGATTCCCCGAGTGCCTCCAAGCCGACATCTGCCTCCACCTGAACCGCACCCTGCTGCAGAACTGCTGTCCCTTCCGGGGCGCCAGCAAGGGCTGCCTGCGCGCCTTGGCCATGAAGTTCAAGACCACCCACGCCCCACCCGGGGACACCCTAGTGCACGCCGGGGACGTCCTCACCGCCCTCTACTTCATCTCCCGGGGCTCCATCGAGATCCTCCGGGGGGATGTCGTGGTGGCCATCCTAGGTGAGGAAAGAGCTGGGGCCCCCCATCCTTGTTCCACTCTCCAGTGGCCCTAGAATGCCCCCTGGAAAGTGGCAGGGCACCTGCATTAATGCAAGTAATCCTTGACATAGAAACGTGTCAGATAGTACGTCAAGGATTACTTGTATTAAGTGTCGAATGGTCACTAAGCGAATGTTTTGTCACGATGTGAATAGTTGCCAGTTGGGCATCTCTACTATTTCTAGATTTACTGTATTTCCTAATCAAGCAGGCATGTGATATGTTTTACTACGCATGCGTGCATTCCAGGAGGTTTTGTCTCCTCCTACCTTTCCTTCTCCTTCGAAGCCTCGCCCGAGGCAGACGTGAATCCTTAGCTGAGAAGATGTAGCTTATTAAAGGTTTATTCTTTTGTTACTTTTGTAGGAAAATAAATATTTTGTTAATTAGAATTGAATCTCGGTTTTATTTTCTAAGTATGAACCCTAACCCTAACCCGAACCCTAACCCTAACCCTTGCTTAGTGACCATTCGACACAGAAAAAAGTGACTTACGACCGTTTTTCACGCAACCGTTGTACTGTGTTTCCCCCAAAATAAGACCTGGACTTGTTTTCTTTTGGGCCCCAAACTAAGCACTGCCGTATTTTTCGGAGTATAAGACGCACTGTAGTTTTGGGGGAGGAAAATAGGAAGGGGGAAAATCTACCTACCAGGTATTCATCTGGTTAGCGTCCTTAGTCTGGTCAGCTTCAGCACGTTATTTTATCCCCTGGTTAGGCCTCTTTTAGGGGGGAAAAAGGTGCGTCTTATACTCCGAAAAATACGGTAGGTCTTATTTTGGGCGGATGTCTTTCCCACTTAACTTAGGACTGCTGCAGCCAGGCCTCCCATGCCCCAACACCCTGTCGCGCTGTTGCCTGACTTCCGTTGGGACGCATTTGCGCGCATGAACAGCGGTGCTGGCGAGATGTGTGCCGTGCGGCATCCTGACATGAACGCTGGCCTTGGCGCAACTTGCCACGCAGCATCCTGCGAGTGGCGGCGCTGGCGCGACGTGCCGCGCGGTACCCTGCTGCAAGTGGCTGCAGAAATCGGGCAGTGGCATGACAGGTGTCGGGACGTGGGTGGGCCTGGCTGCAGCGGCCCTAAGATGAGCGGGCGCAGGGCGCATGGGGCGGCTCCACCCCACTACCATCACCACCGTTTTATTTTTTATGCATGTGCCTCACCCCACCTCGTAGAATTAGATGGTGGGACGGAGTGAGTGGGGTCTTAACTAGGGCTTATTTTATGGTCAGGGCTTACCGTATTTTTCGGAGTATAAGATGCACCTTAGTTTTGGGGGAGGAAAACAAGGGGAAAAGGCCTCTGCCTCCCAGCAATTTGCCTCCTTGCAGCTTTAGTTTCACTTTCATTTTAGCACGTGGCTGCAGCCTCTCAGCTGCGGGTCGGGAGGCCGATAATCAATTGCTTGTGCTAATCAGGCTCTGCTGCTGTTTGCTGCAAGGAGGCAAATTGCTGGGAGGCAGAGGCCAAAGGGTGGGGTGGCTGGGCGGGGCTACATTCGGTGTATAAGACCCACCCATGTTTTCACCCTCTTTTGGGGGGGTGTAAAAAGGTGCGTTCTTATACTCCGGAAAATACGGTATATTAGGCGCCTGCGTGAAAATTCGAGCTAGGGCTTATTTTAGGGGTACGTCATATTTTTTTCAGGGAACCCCGGTAGCCTCCCCGTGGTCATGTGATCAAAATTCAAGATGCCTGGCAATTGGCTCCCAAGCATTCCCTCCTGTATCCCCCTCCCCACAATGCAGGGCGGTCTGTCACTGTAGTGAGGGCACAAAGCGAACATACGGCGGCAGCTGACATGCGTCTTCTGTCTGGTGTCCCACCACCCTTGTGCCTTGTCTGTCCTCCTCTCACCCACCCCCACCCTCCAGGGAAGAACGATATTTTTGGGGAGCCGCTCAACCTCTACGCGCGGCCCGGCAAATCCAACGCAGACGTGCGAGCCCTGACGTACTGCGACCTGCACAAGATCCACCGGGAAGATCTCCTGGAGGTGCTGGACATGTACCCGGAGTTCTCCGACCGTTTCTGGTCCAACCTGGAGATCACGTTCAACCTGCGAGATGTGAGTGCTTCGGGACGGGGCGGCCGACTCTGGGCTAGGGCCCCTCCCCCCCGGGCTCCCCCAGACCCGTCTTTCCTGCTGAGTCTCGCCCCCTCCCCAAGTGAAAGCTCGGCTTGGCCTTGCAGACGAACATGATCCCCGGTTCGCCGGGCAGCGAGGAGACGAACGAGGGCTTCAGCCGGCTGCGGCGGCGCAAACTCTCCTTCCGACGGCGCACCGAGAAAGGTGAGCATTGGCCGGAGGAGGCCGCCGCCCCCATGGTCCCCCCTCCCTTGAAGGTTCTCGCTGCTCCTTCCAGGGGCCCGCAAATCTCCACCCGCATTCAAGGACACCATCCTGGCTTTGTCGTCCGATCCGCCATCCCAAAGGAGCCAGCGGTTGAAAAGGGGCAGTAGCGAGCAAAGGCGTCCTTGGGGGAGGGTCTGCAAGGGGGGGGCACATACGTATGGCCACATCAGATTGTCTCTTTTCGCGGCTGCCCTTTGGGTGGCGGGGACGATCTTCTGGGTAAGAGACCGGCAGCTGGAACAGTGAAGGTTGGGTCTCCCTCCTCCCTCTCTCCTTCCCTCCCTCCCTCTGGGGACCCACAAGACCCTAGATCAGGGGTGTCAAACTCAAGGCCCACGGGCCAGATCTGGCCCATGGGGTGCTTAAATCTGGCCCCCTGGGGCTGGGCTGGAAATAGCAAAGGACTGGCGCGCAGTGCCTCTGGCAGTCAAAACAGGGCCCATTTTCGGCCTGGACAGCCTCCTGGAGCACCCTACTGGCCAAAATGGGACACCAGGGGGTGGCCGGGTGCTGCAGGAGGCCATCCAGGCCAAAAATGATCCAGGCATTCACCCCCCATTGTAGGAATCATAGACCCAAAGACATGATTTCTTGAGCAAAGCTTGTCCGAGTTAGGAAGAAATTTCTCTGAGCTGAGCAGCCCGCATGTTCAGAAGCTCTGCTTTTCTCGGACTTGGCGTTTATTTTTTATAGCAAATTTCTTGTGTATTACAAGTACAAAAAGATGAACTTGACTAACTTTAGTAACAACGCTAAATGGTTAATAGCATACAGGCAGCTATCAAGGTGTGATTGCTAACTAAACAGAAGAATGTCTTAGCGTCTTAGCCTAGACAAACAGAAGAGTTTTAATTAACTTAGATAAACAGAAGCTGAGTAAATAATCATTTCCTTCAACAGGACAGAGTAAATAAGTAGGGTGTTTAATCAATAATCAACCAGACAGGCATTCCACATTCTTGGCGAAGAATTGAGAACAACCTACACCCCATCATGCCCCATTTTGGGTGCTGCAGGAGGTGTCCATCCAGGGGTGAAATCCAGCAGGTTCTGGACAGGTTCTGGGAGAACCGGTAGCGGAAATGTTGAATAGTTCGGAGAACCGGCAAATACCCACCTCTGGCTGGCTCCCAAGTAGGGGTGGGAATGGAGATGTTGCAGTATCCTTCCCCTGCGATGGCGCAGAGGCTAGAGTGCAGTACTGCAGGCTACTTCTGCTGATCACCAGCTGCCAGCAGTTCGGCAGATCGAATCTCACCAGGCTCAAGGTTGACTCAGCCTTCCATCCTTCCGAGGTCGGTAAAATGAGGACCCAGATTGTTGAGCCTGCACCCCTAAAGTCCTTTTGTCCTCCGTGTTCCGAGCAGACGAGCACCTGGGGGAATTGAGGTCCCAGTCCAAGGCGCTGCACCTGGGCCAGAACTGCCAGCCACCCGCCGCTCCCAGGTGCGAGCCGTGCCTCAGCAGCTCTGCCGCCTCCAGCCCTGCCTCCAGCGACGAGGAGGAGGAGACCCCGGTCCCCATCCCTGGGGTCACGGAGTTGTCGCCTTTCCGCGTGGCTATGGGACCCCTGGCCGTGCCTCCCTCCGCCACGCCCCCCGAGGAGCCGAGCGGCGACTCCTGCAACCCGCTCTCCGGTAAGGCCTTGGGAGGGTGGGAGAAAGAGGAGGAGGGGGGCTTGGCCTCCCCCATCACACGGGAACCTCCATCCCTTCTTCCGGCAGCGGGAAGGCTGGGCTGTTGTCTTCTCCCGAGCCCGCAAGGAACCGTAGCAGCAGTGTCCCTCTTCCTGGCTGGGGGGTCCAGGAGGGGGCAGCCTGCTCATCTTGCAGTGACCCCTGGGGGCTGACACTCTTCCCCTCTCCTGTGTTGTCCCCCCCCCGGGCAGGAGCCTTTTCAGGCGTGTCGAATATCTTCAGTTTCTGGAGTGAGAGCCGAGAACGGCAGTATCAGGAGCTGCCCCGCTGCCCCGCAGCTGCTCGCCCGGCCCTCAACCTGCCCCTGGTCAGCAGCGGCAGCCTGCCCTCCGGCAGGCGGCATCGCGCCGAGCTGGAAGTCCGCCTGGACTGCCTCCAGAAGCAGCTCAACAGGTAGAGGGGATGGGCACGGTGTGTGTGTTTGTCGTGTGTGTGTGTGTGTGTGTGTGTGTGTGTGTGTGTGTGTGTGTGTGTGTTTGTGCCCTGCAAAACTCAGCAGAGTTGTTCCTGGGCATTTGCTGGCAAAGGGAAGGGGGCCGGGCAAGGGGTGGGCTTCAAAACTTTCAGCAACGGGTTCTCTTCCCGGTGGCTGGGTGGGCGTGGCCTAGTAGGCCTCCAGCACCATGGCGGGAGGGGAGGACGTTTTTGCCTTCCCCTAGGCTCCGGAGGCTTTCCTCGAGCCTCTAGGAGGGCGAAAACTGCCTTCCCGCGGGTTCCAGAGGCCCCTCCGGAGGCCGGAAATGGGCCCGTTTCCGGAACGTCTGGAACTTCCGGGAGGCCCGTTTCCCCCCCCCTCCCCGAGCCTCCTTGCGAGCCTCTGCACTTACCTCACATCCAAAAACGGGCCAAGTGGGTGGGGCAGGGCAGGGCGGGAGGGGTGGGGTGGGGTAGGCGGAGCCATCCAGGAGTGAGATTTGGAGGGTCTCCGAACCGGCCCTAACGTTAGCTACGGGTTCTCCCGAAGCCGGGCGAATCCGTAGCATCACACCAAACCCGTAGCAGCCCACCCCTGGGGGCGGATTGAAGTAGGAGGGGAGGGGGAAACAACGGAGAATGCTTCATGCCCGGAGGAAGCCAATTTGGTAAAATACCGAGCTTCCGCTAAGCGTGCCATCATGTCCCTCAGTAGCGGGAGTGGGTACAGATGCTCCACACAGACAGCGTTGATTCCTCTATAATCGACACACAGACGCAGTCCGCCGTCTTTTTCCTCCCGGAACAAGACGGGGGCCGCCACCCGTGACCTTGCTGGGCGCCCCAAGGAAGGTGCCCCAAGGAAGGTGCCACTTGTCTGGCATGGGGGGGAGGGGCCTTCCTTCCACAAAGGCCCAGCGGATGGACATGGAGGCCCGTGTGTCACACGGACAGAACATACGTGGAAGAGATGCCTCGTTTGCCCGCCTGGGTTCCCCTGCCCTCTCGGGCCGCCTGGCGGGGGGGAGCCGAGCCTTGCCAGCCCTTCACCTGCCCCCCCTCCCTCTTGTCAACTTCCATCCAGACTGGAGAACCGCCTGACGACGGACGTGGCCTCCATCTTGCAGCTGCTACAGCGCCAAGCCATCCTGGTGCCTCCCACCTATAGCGCCGTATCCTCTCCGCAGCCTCCGCCGAACGCCGAGCCCTCCTCGGGGGAGCACCCCCTGGCCCTCCCGCCCATCCTGGCCCAGGTGCTCTGCGCCCAGACACAGGTGAGTGTCCCCCTCAGAGAGCTGAGCCCTGTCCTCAGATCTGCAGCACCCCAACTTCTGGGGGGCCCCCCAAAATCCATGCGGGACCTTTGCCGGGCGCTCCGGGACCCCAGCCTCCCGGATGGACATGAGTTTGTCCGATGGACCAGGGGCACGTGTCACCAGGGGTTGCCTTTGTGGATGCTGTCCCCCTCCCCTCCCTTTCAAGGGGGACTTGGACCCCCAATCCCCCCCAGACCGCTTGCAGCTGATCCTCCTCCTTGTCCTTTCTCAGATGCCTCATTTTCCGGCTCCCCGACTGGACGCCGCCAAGTCCAGTGACGAGGTGGTGTTGCTGGTGGAGCCGCCCTGCGTGGCCCCTCGGCGCCTTTCGCTCCCGGGACAGCTGGCCGTCGCGGCGGGGGAGGACCTGCCTCCTGATTTGCACAGACACTGCTCGGACCCTGGCAGTTAATCGACTCTGGACGGAGACCCAGACGGGGGTTTCTTTGCCGACGGGGAGCAGACAGCGGACAAGGAATTGCCCGGAGCCCACTCGAGGAGCGGCTGCCTGGCACGGCTGAGCGGGGCTAGCCGCTCTCTTACGACGACGTTAGCTGGCCTAACAGATCCCGGAAGACGCCCGGGGGGACTGGCAGAAGGGCCGCAGGAGCTGCGGACAACGACGTATCATGCAGGACACGAGGACGACGTCAGCGGAGCCGACAGGATGCTGACAGCGAGGATCCGAGCGGTGTTTGGAACCCTGAACTTTGTGGTGTACCATCCTTCGTTGGGTTTCCGGGGTTTCGATCAACCCGGGGGGGGGGGGTTGAGCGGGGAGCCCAGGGGGAAAAGGGGCGCTCTTCCGGAGGGCCCCCCAAGCTGGAACCCCTAAGGAGGGCAGCGGGACATCTCCCCGTCTCCTTTCTGGGGAGTCTTTACGGTACTCGCGGGAGGGTCCGCATACCCCGCTTTCTTTTTGGGAGAGACCCTCTCCCCTCCAGGACTTTCATAACCCCCCCCCTTGCTTCACCAAAGCGATGCGGGGAGGCTCCCGCTGAGCAATAATTCAAATCCCCTTGAGTCCATCGGGGCGGGGGGGGGACGGGGACTGTTGGGGATCGGAGCAGCTCGCATCGGAGAGCGGAGACCAGCCCGGAGGTTGCGAGGGATTGCGGACGGGCAGGTTGTGGGTCATTTACTGCTGGATCACTTCCCACCCCCTCCCCTTAGAATCCAGGCTATGTTCACGGCCCCCTCCCCATTACACATGGGGCTGCAGGCTGGGCATCCATCCCTCCCCATTTTTTGTCAGGGGATGCGTTCTCTTCACGCGTTCGCCCCCCCCCCCCTTTCTCAGCCATGCCTAAACGTTTGGAAAAACGGGGTACAGGGGGACGTGGTGGAGAACAGGGGGGGAGGTCCCCTCCTTGTGTCCCATTGCATAGCATCCCCCTCCCCATTGAAGCGGCAGCCCGCTGGATGCAACCCCCCTTCCTGTCCT
>JALIGW010000065.1:2413460-2420960 GCA_023053685.1 Diadophis punctatus similis
TCTTTCTTTCTTTCTTTCTTTCTTCCTCCCTCCCTCCTTCCTTCCTTCTTTCTTTCTTTCTCCCTGCAAACCAATCCCCACCGTGGCTCCTTTCTCCCTCGCCCAACCCTCTTCCAAGACGCCAAGTGGAAGCAAGGTAGGTGGGTGGGTTGCTCCCTTCCCCTCCGCGGGAGGGACCGCGGAGCAGAGGCGTCCGGCGAGCGGTGCGAGAGGCGCAGGGATGCCAGAAGTGGCATCGGCGGCAGCAGGCTCCTGCCCGCGTCTCCCACCTGCCTCTTGCCTTAAGCCGCCGGGCGCCTCTGCTCCGCGGTCCCTCCCACACGCGCCCACCTGCTGGGAAGGCTGCAGCTGGCGGTGGCGGCAGGAGACCAAGACGCAGGGCAGCATCAGGGCTCAGGGACTCCTTCGTTCGCTTGGCTGGAGAATGGCAGGGATGCAACCGCGGCGGTTTTTGAGCTCCCCCCGGCTCGGAAGTATAAGACGACCCCCGACTTTTGAGAAGATTTTCAAGGGGTAAAAGGTCATCTTATATGCCGGAACATACGGTACATTCTACGGCAGTCCCCGGTGAGTAAAACAGCTGAGGTGCGGCAATCCACTCTGCCACGCCAATCAGCCGGGCTTCCACCAAAGGAAATTATAGGTCAGTATAGCGTGCGGGCAGGTGGGCCCACCTGATCATCGCAGCGAACCTGTTCACTCTCAGCCGATCGCCGGAGCGAGGGGTTCGCCCGAATCTGCTGAATAACCCACCCCTGCCGTGTGGGTCAGCCGGAGAGTTGCAAAGGTTGCCTGGCAAAAAGAGGAGGACTGGCTGGAGAGTCCAGGCCATCCTCGACTTAACGACGGCACTCAAGGCCCGCATTGGTCGCTTGAAGTGAGCCGTCGGGTTCGGCAGACCTTGGCCCCTTTTTTTTTTACAACCGGTCTCGCCACCGTTGCGAAGTGAATTGCTGCCGTATTTAAATCAGTAAACCTGGTTATTAAGTGCATCTGGCTTCCCCGTTGATAAGTCGGGTGGTCGGAAAAGCGGATCGCGCGTGATCCCCGGGACACTTGACACCATCCTAAATAGGAGTCGGTTGCCAAGCGTCTGAAATTGGATCAGGGAACCCTGGGGATGCGGCAACAGTCGTAAGTGTGAAAAACGGTCCTAAGAACCTTTTTCTGGTGCTGTCGTAACTCTGAGCGGTCACTAAGTGAACTGTTGTAAGTTGAGGACTACCTGGATGTTTTTCTTGCGGTGGGAGAGAAAGGGTAGGGGGAGACCAAACATCCAGGAGGGGCAACCAATTCTCCCACCCCCACTTTCTGTACTGATCTCGAGGGCTTGTCGTGATGGGAATATCACCGCAACTGATGGGTCTACACAGAGCTGTCGCACTTGGGTGTTAACAGCCCCTCCCCAAAAGGACCCATTCAGCCAAGCTCCCCATCTACAGGAAGTACTCGATTTACGACCGTTCATTTAGTGACCAAAGTTACAACGGCACTAAAAAAAGAATAGTTTTTCACTCTTAACGACCATCGCAGCGTCCCCGCGGCCATGCATTTGACCCTTGACCCCTGACTCACATTTACGATGGACACGGCATCACAGGGGGGTGTCACGCGATTCCCCTGAGGCAACCATCCAACGGCGTGCGAGCCATTGAACACCGATTCACTTTGACGTTGGCCCGAAAGGTCGTATAAAATGAGGCAAGAACGTAACCCATTTCTGACTCGGCCGCTTAAATTTTGCCCCCCCCCCCAAAATTACGGTCGTAAGTTGAGGACCTACCTGTGTGTCTGGGGGGAGGGGGGAAGGGAACGTACGGTAGGCCTGGGTGCCTGGTTCAGGTGACAGAGGACACAACGGGCTGACCGTCCGAGGAACAAGAGCCGATCGTATCGCTCCGGAACGGAGGCTGCTTGGGCGGGGAGACGCCATTTTATACGTGGCAGCCTAAAAACTGGAGGAGTTGTGGGGAACATGGGGGCGTCCCCATCTTAGGAAACACCGGAGTCCCTGGAGAAGATTCAGTAGCAGTTAATCCGCATCTTACCGGACCGCTCCTGTGCCGCTGCGCTAAGTGGCTCGGGAGGTAGATGGCTGAGAGGGAAAAATAGCCGATAAGATAGCTCCGGATGCTAACAAGGCCAGGTCCTTGGTGCCTATGGTCGTTGGAGCAAGAAAATGGCCGCCCATCAATCGGGGGGAAAGGTCTGACTAGAAAATGGCCGCCCAAGGCACAAGGGGCTGACATGCCGTTTAAAATGGCCGTCGGCGTGAGGGAACGGCCTGTTAAAATGGCCGGCTGCTGAATTTAACTGCGTGCGGAGGAATCGACTGTCTCTGAGGCTTGCTAAGGGCCGGGTTCGGCCACGGAGAGGCTCCGGACGAAGAAGAGGCCCTTTTTTAGACTGCCGGTAAGTCAGTCGGAGGAAGGAACGCCCGCTTCGTTCCTCTACAACCGTTCCAAGTTGCAACGCTTCAGAGTTGACAACGGCGCTGAAAACAGTGGGGGGGGGTTAAATCATTTTTCACACTTAACGACCGTTGCAGACACACACACACACACACACACACACACACACAGTCGCGTGATGAAAAATCCGGACGCTTGGCCCCTGGCTCGTACGTACGACGGTCACGGCGTCCCCGACCGTCTTGACGAGCAATCTCATGAGTGAAAACCCGATTTACTTCACCGCCGTGTTAGCTAACCGAACGACGGCAGGGGTTGGCTTCGCAACTGTGACCAGGAAGGTCGTAAAACGGGGCAAAACCACTATCTCGGTTAGCAACAAAAAATTGAATGGTCATAAGGCGAGGACTCCCTGTAGGGGTTGGTTTGGGCACTTGGGGGGGCAGAGCGTTGCAGAGTGACTTCCCCGGCAGGGCCGCCGAGGGAGTTGTGGCTGTGTGGGGCACATGGGTAGGGGAGTTGCTGTTGATTGGCACTGTGGGCGGGACCTTCAGTGGCACATGGGCCGTGGGGAGGGGTCGTCTTGGGGCTCAATGTTCTTGCTCCTTCTACATCACCTTTTGAGAGCGTGCGTTGTGTGTGTATGTGGCATCATTTGTATACACTGCGCTTTGAAAGGTTTATCACAATTTATTTTCACGACAGCCCTGCTGGGTAGGGCAGAGGTTTCCCGTGGCCCACAGGGGGAGCCCAGCTCCGACAGCCACCCTCTGGGGAAGCGCAACTACGGGGTGTGTGTGAAATACCTGAAACCCACAAGTCCCGAGACTCACCCCTGTGGTCTTGAGTTCAAATCTTGCCCCTTGCCACAGAGTCAGTCATGGGCCGGAAGGGGGGAGCAAGTGAGGCAGAATCGGCGCCACCTGCTGGCAGTTGAGGGGACAGCCAGTCCCGGAAAGGATCTGGAACGGGGACAACACCAAGGGGACGGGGAGGCACCGTGGTCAGGTTCCTCCTTAGTCTTTCTACCCACGGACCCTTTGGCCACGGGCGTCGCTAGATGAGGTCCTTCGGGGCATGTTTCGAACCGTCAATGGCGGCGTTCCGCGGTCGGAAAGTCCCAAGTGAGTTAAATGGGGCCGTAGGTGCCGTTGTAACTGAAGGGCTCCTTCGTCACGCAGTGTCCGGGGCTTGCCGGAGTCCAGCGCTGAATCTGCACCCCGTCCCCGCGCCCGGCTCCTGCAGGACGCACGATGACCGTGCGATGGGAAGCCACCGAGGGGTCTTCGTCAAAGAAGTTGAAGGGGCGCAGCAAGAAGCCCACCACGTTGCCGGGCGTAGCCGTGTTGGGGATGTCCTCTGAGTGGGGGATGTGGAGGAACCCCACCGTCACCCAGGCCACCAGATCCTGCCGGAAAGAAAAATCTGGTTAGGAGACACGCACACAGACACACACACACAGACACACACACACAAAACACACACAACCGCCTCTCTCCCAACCTGCTTGTCGATGCTCTCGTCGTTCCGAAGGAAGTTTTCAAAGCTGACGCTGGGGTGCCATGGATCGTTCTGGATGTACAAACTGCTGCTGACGCCTTCGTTCTCGCGGTGTTGAGTCACCGCCAGGTGGTACCTGCCGAGAGGAGGATGTCCCACCTCAATCTCCAGGTGGTGGCCGGGGGTGACCCCCTGCCCCGCCTGTCTAGCCGAAACGCCTGCATCCCGAGGACCCCCGACTCCCTCCCTCTCTCCCTCCGTCTCCGCGGCAGGACACATCGCCGTTGTGTCGACGTCTCCGTCCTGGACCGCACGATTGTACAACTAGCCAGCAATCTGGAGCCCTCTCTACGTGTTTTGAGTTAAGACTGACTGAACCTACGCCAGCTGCTAAGGAAGACGAACTAGCAGCTGACTTTCCGAATGAAAGGATTGCTTCTTTTGATTTGTGTGTTTTGCCGCTGCTAAGCCAGTTATTAGCGGTGGTTCATTAATGAGACTAAGTTCGTTCAAACGGTGTGTTTTTGATACGTTCGTAACTGGGGACAGAACACTATGGTCCTGTCCCCCGTCTCTCTGCTACAGGCCCCCCTCCCTCCATCCCCCCCGATGTTCCCCACACTGTGCTGCTGTTGAGCCTCCCCAAAAGAACTGGGGGGCGCTGCCTTGGTGGTTTCCCTAAATCCAGCTCTGCTTTTTGGGTCCGCGCTGCCCTCCGCCTCCAGTCACCGCTTCCCCAAATATTTTTTTTGCTAACCCCCTTGAAGATAATGCTAGAGGGCAGAGACCCCTTATTCTTGCACTCTAAAGGTGGAGCTATGGAAATAAAAGGCCCGGAAGCCCAGCCCTGACCAGCCACACTCCATTCTCTCTGTCTGGGGATATTGCATGAAGCCTGTTGTGGCCCGCCAGCGGCCTGCGCAACTGGCACCCAAGTCAGACAGTGAGGAGGCTGGCGAGGACTCGGTGTCAGAGACAGGAATGAATACTCCGGAGGAGGTCTCCTCGGGAGTAAGACTTGGGGCTAATTGGCCACTCCCCTAGTCTATTTAAGAACAGGAGAGGCAGCTGACAAGCTGCAGGAAACAATAGTTCGGATTCGGGTATCTGCCGTGCATTGTCTGGTGAATTCCTGTTTCTCTGCTTCGGATTTCTTATCAACAAAGACTCCTGGGCATTTGGCCAAGCCTTCGGACATGACGTAAGATAACCAGAAGTAATTGCATTGTTTTGAGTTAACACTAACTTACGCCAACTAGCAGCTGACTTTCTGCAAGAAAGGATTGCTTCTTTTGATTTGTGTGTTTTGCCACTGCTAAGCCAGTTATTAGGAGTGGTTCATTAATTAAACTAAGTTCGTTCGAACGGTGTGTTTTTGATACATTCGTAAATGGGGACAGTACAGAAGCCCTCTGTTGTGGCCTGTCGGCCGCCGGCCCCTCCAGCAGCCGAATCGGAGGAGGAGGAGGAGGTGTGGGAGTCAGGGTCACCATCAAGGCAATCTGAGAGCTCCGAGGGGGAAGAGGGAATGGAGAACTGAGAGAGAGAGAGAGAGAGAGAGAGAGAGAGAGAGAGAGAGAGAGAGAGAGAGAGAGAGAGAGAGAGAGAGAGAGAGAGAGAGAGAGAGAGAGAGAGGCGGAGCCTGGGCTATCTGTCAGCCCTCAGATGGAGAGTCAACAGCCCCCAGGTCTGGAGGTGGCTGATGAGGCAGAGGAGGAACAGCTGGGTCCAGTGCCTGACGCGCAGATGCGCAGAAGGCAGAGGAGAGGAGAGCAGTGGAAATCTATAGGCCGGTCCTCGGGACAGAAGAGCCACCGCTGCTAGTGAAGCCCCACCCTAGCTCTGGGGATAAAAGGCAGTGGGTGGAGATGAACGGATGTGGCGCACAACTATCCACCTTCCAGCCGGCTGGACTTGTTAGTCGGCGTTGAGAGAGAGACTTTTTGGGCGGGGTTGCTGGCGCTCCTAATAAAGGAATCTTTGTGTTCACTTCGGAGGGTTTGTTGTGTTTGGGGAAGCTGGGTCAGCACACCCTCCTTTGGGAAGATTCGGGGGATGACAATCAAGAAAGGCCGCGGCCCCCTGCACAACTGGGGTTGCGCCCCGCCCCCATCCTGGCTCACCTGCTCCAGGGGACGCCAACCTCTTCCTTCCAGTTGCGAGGCAGGACGAGGCCGGCGTGGGAGTTGAGCTGGATGCGGTAGCTGCGCGGGATGTCCCATCGGTTCTTCTGGCTGGGGTTGGAGACCAGGAAGTAGCGCGGCAGGGGCTTGCCGATGGGGAACGCGGCCTGGCGCTCGCGGAGACGCGGCTCCCGCTTCAAGCGTGGCTGCACCAGCCGGTGGCTCGGTTGCCAGGGGAGGGAGATGTTCTCAAACGCGATGTCCACCGTCTCGAAGCTGTTGGCGGTCCCTGTGAAGGAGGCCAAGACCGGGAATGTTTTTCATCCGTCTTCCATGACAGCTAGGGAAGTGAGGGCCCTATCTTGAAGTCCCCTCGCATGGACCTAATATACTTGGGCTTCAGCAAAGCATTCGACAAAGTAGACCACAACCTAATTCTCCGTAAGCTAGGAAAAAAGTGGGATAGACAGCTATAGGACCAGATGGATTAACAACTGGCTGACTAACCGCACCCAACGAGTAGTCCTCAATGGGTCTGTCCACATGGAGAGAAGTAAGCAGTGGGGTACCACAAGGTTCCGTCCTAGGCCCAGTACTCTTTTAATATCTTCATAAATGACCTAGATGAGGGAATAGAAGGGGAACTAACCAAATTTGCAGATGATACCAAGCTGGCGGGAGTAGCTAATACCCCAGAGGACAGACTCAAAATCCAGAGGGACCTCGACAGACTCTAACACTGGGCCCAATCTAATAAAATGAAATTCAATGCAGAGCAAAGTAAAATCCTACACCTAGGTAAGAAAAACCAAAGATATACATACAAACTGGGTGAAACCACACTCAATAGCAGCGACTGGTAGAGGGATCTTGGAGTCTTGGTGGACAACCAACTAAATATGAGCCAGCAATGTGCAGCGGCAGCCAAAAAAAGCCAATGCAATCCTAAATTGCATTAACAGAGGGATACAATCTAGGACTAGGGAGGTACTAATACCACTCTATAAAGCCTTGGTCAGATCACACCTAGAGTACTGCATCCAGTTTTGGTCACCACACTACAAAAAAGACATTGAAACCCTAGAGAAAGTGCAGAAGAGAGCAACCAGGATGATAAAAGGTCTGGAAAATAAAACATACGAAGAGTGGTTGCAGGAACTGAGCTTGGCCAGTCTGGCGAAGAGAAGGACCAGGGGTGACATGATAGCAGTGTTCCAATACTTGAGGGGCTGCCACAGAGAGGAGGGGGTCAGGCTGTTCTCTATGGCACCAGAAAGCCAAACAAGGAATAATGGATGGAAGCTGACCAAGGAGAGATTCAACCTGGAAGTGAGGAGAAACTTTCTGACGGTGAGAGCGATCAACCAGTCGAACAGCTTGCCAGCGGAGGTCGTGAGAGCCCCAACACTTGCGACCTTCTAAGAGAGACTGGACTGCCATCTTTCTCAAATGGTGTAGGAACTCCT
>JALIGW010000065.1:2425960-2435960 GCA_023053685.1 Diadophis punctatus similis
TTATATAATAGAGAGAATTGTTAGATCAATTATAATAAGAAGTAAGGATTGAGTAAATAAGATAACTTACACCGACAAATGGTGTAGGAACTCCTGCTTGAGCAGGGGGTTGGACTAGATGACCTACAAGGTCCCTTCCAACAACTCCAATAATAAATCTAAATCTAAATATGTGGAAGAAATGGATACTGAAATGAATTAGAAATGTAAATATTTACAAGATATGCATACGGAATTTTGTACTGATCTTTAGCTATAAGTAAGATAGGAAGTGGAATTCCTAAGTTTGTATGTCCGTATGTTATGTCATGTCAAGTTTTTGTGTATATAAAAATAATTTTTTAAAAAATGTAAAAAAAATAATAATAGAAGTGACTTCAAGGAAAAACAATTCCCGGAGACTATTTTGTTTCCGCGGAGTGGTGCGGTGGGGCCTAGAGGCGTGGCGCTGTCGCCTCACAATCCGGAGGCTTGTGAGTTTGATCCCAGGAAGAGGCGAATATTTCTCGGCTCGCTGGGCACAACGAGGATAATATATCTGCCGAACAAAACTCCGCACTGGCGACAGGAAGGGCATTTGGCCATGAAAACATTCTGCTAGCTCCATTCAGTTGGGCCAGACTCCACCCCGCAAGGGATTATGGCAGGGGTGTCAAACTCAGGGCCCCGGGGGGCCAGATCGGCTCGCAATTTTGGTTAGATCTGGGCCACGAGGCTGCCCTGGAAATAGTGAAGGACTGCCCCCCCCGGTGCCTCAGGTCGGCCGGGCACTGATCTAAAAACTTGGTAGTGATCATCTGGGCCCGAACATGGTCAGCCTTAATCTGCCCTGGAGTCAGCGAGAGGCAGCTGCCGTCCCACGGAGACGATGGATCCCTCCCAGCCCCACCCAGGCCATGAGCAACGTCGCGCTGGCCACAACCACCCCGGGCCCCCCGAGGTCAACCCCAACCCGGTTGCGGCCCTCCGTTGAAATCAAGTTTGACACCCCTGGATTATGGGGTCGTTAAAAGACGCCGACTCATTCGAGACAACGATGAAACCGCAGGCAGACGGGAGGTCGGACAACTAGCCTCGTGGTGCGAGCAGAAACAATCTGGAACGGAACACACTCCAAACCGTAGAAATGGTGGTCGGCTTTAGGAGAAACCCTCCCATTCTACCACCTCTTACAATACTAGACAACCCAGTCTCAACAGTAGAGACCTTCAAATTTCTAGGTTCTACCATATCTCAAGACCTAAAATGGTCACCCAACATCAAACACGTCATCAAAAACGCACAACAAAGAATGTTCTTTCTGCACCAACTCAGGAAGCTCCAACTGCCCCAAGGAGCTGCCGATCCAGTTCTACAGAGGAATCATGGAGTCTGTCATCTGCACCTCTAGAACTGTCTGGTTCGGTTCTGCAACCCAACAAGGCAGACCCGGACTTCAGAGGATAATCAGAACTGCAGAAAAAACAATTACTGCCAACCTGCCTTCCATTGAGGACCTGTATACTGCACGAGGCAAAAAGAGGGCCGTGAAAATATTTACGGACCCCTCGCATCCTGGACATAAATTGTTTCAACTCCTACCCTCAAAACGACGCTGTAGAGCCCTGCACACCAGAACAACTAGACACAAGAACAGTTTTTTCCCCGAACGCCAACACTCTGCTAAACAAATAATTCCCTCACCACTGTCAAACTATTCACTAAGGCTGCATTACTATTCCTATTAGTCTTCTCATCGTTCCTATCACCCATCTCCTCCCACTTAGGACTATGACTGTAACTTGTTGCTTGAATCCTTACGGTTTATATTAATATTGTTTCCTGATTGCCTATTTGTACCCTATGACAATCATTAAGTGTTGTTGTACCTCCTGATTCTTGACAAATGTATCTTTTCTTGTATGTACACTGAGAGCATATGCACCAAAGACAAATTCCTTGTGTGTCCAATCACACTTGGCCAATCAAGAATTCTATTCTATTCTATTCTATTCTATTCTATTCTATTCTGAATTCTATTCTATTCTATTATTCTATTCTATTCTATTCTATTCTATTCTGAATTCTATTCAATTCTATTATTCTATTCTATTCAATTCTATTATTCTATTCTATTCTATTCTATTCTATTCTGAATTCTATTCTATTCTGAATTCTATTCTATTCTATTATTTCTATTCTATTCTATTCTATTCTGAATTCTATTCAATTCTATTCTATTCTATTCTATTCCATTCTATTCTGAATTCTATTCTATTCTGAATTCTATTCTATTCTATTATTTCTATTCTATTCTATTCTATTCTGAATTCTATTCAATTCTATTATTCTATTCTACTCTATTCTGAATTCTATTCTATTCTATTCTATTCTATTCTATTCTATTCTATTCTATTCTATTCTATTCCATTCTATTTTGAATTCTATTCTATTCTGAATTCTATTCTATTCTATTATTTCTATTCTATTCTATTCTGAATTCTATTCTATTCTGAATTCTATTCAATTCTATTATTCTATTCTACTCTATTCTGAATTCTATTCTATTCTATTCTATTCTATTCTATTCCATTCTATTCTGAATTCTATTCTATTCTGAATTCTATTCTATTCTATTATTTCTATTCTATTCTATTCTATTCTGAATTCTATTCTATTCTATTCTATTCTATTCTATTCTATTCTATTCTGAATTCTATTCTATTCTATTCTATTCTATTCTATTCTATTCTATTCTATTCTATTCTATTCTATTCTATTCTATTCTATTCTATTCTATTCTATTCCATTCTATTCTATTCTATTCTGAATTCTATTCTATTCTGAATTCTATTCTATTCTATTCTATTCTATTCTATTCTATTCTATTCTATTCTATTCTATTCTATTCTATTCTATTCTATTCTATTCTATGACGATGATTTTGTTTCTACAGACATGGCCAACTGGACGAAAAGTTTCCGTCCAGAAGAGTTCAGCCATTCCAGTGAAGATTTCAACCCGGGGTCCCCAACAACTCCATCTGCCGGGGCAGAGAGAACCCACCTGCGACATCTAGGTCAATCTTGTAGTGCACCAGATGGGTGTGGATGTTGCCCAGCAAGTGTGTGTGGAGACGGGTGCCGTAGTGGATCCCCTCGGGCGTGTAGAAGGAGGCGTGGACATAGCCTGTGGCGTGGACCTTGGTCTCCAGCACGCCGTTCGGGAAGAGCAGGAAGTCCCAAATGTAGTCGTAGTTGTAAACGGTGGACGTGGTCCGGATCACCAGGGCGTGGCCCTCCAGGCCGGCGTAGAAGGTGGAGCCCCCGTGGAAGTTGCTGTCGAAGTGGCGGCGCAGGGGCACACCCGTCGGCAGCTCAAAGACGCAGATGGCACGGGGGTAGCGGACCGGCGCATCGGCGTCGTAGTGGTGGTAGGCGTCGAGGAAGGTGGCCGTTTCCGGACAGTCGATGCCCGGAGCCAGTTCGTGAGTGACGCTTCCCATGCCCCATCCGACGTCGATGTACTTGGTCTGCATGGCGGCCGGGGTGTTCCCTCCGTAGAAGGCAATCGCCTCCTGTACGCTCACCTCGTAGGCGACGCGCTCCCCGTTGAACCGCACGTCGAAAAGCTGCAGGCCGGTCGAGGTGCGTAGCCGGAAGGCCAGGCTCCATCCGCTGTACTCCACGAGGTTGCCCTGCACGGAGTAGCGGCGTCCCTGCGGTTCGCACACTTTGGCGCCGTGCACGTCGGTCGGGGGCCCGGCGTGGAACTGCCCGCGTGGCACAAAGCTGGAGAAGAGGGTTTGGTCCGGATGGGAAACCAGCCGAACGATGGGCACCTGGCCCTGCGCGTACTGCTGGGCCAGTTCCTGCGGCGTGCCGAAGTACCGGCCGTTGTACCACAGCGTCTCGATGCACCACCGGGCGGGGTCCAACTCCCGGTGATTGATCAGGACCTCCAGCCCGACGGGATGCAGGAAGAAGCCCTCAATGGCCCGCTGAAGAAGGATCCACGTCCGGCGTTCCCCGGAGGCCAGGCCACGCGGGGCGATGTCGGTGAAGGTCAGGCATCGGTCGCCGCAGTCCCGGAGGCTGAAACCCGAAATGTCCTTCAGGAACTGGTCCAAGGGGGCCAGGAGCTCGGCCAACTTGTCGAAGAGCAACTGGTATTCCAGTTGGGTCATGGGTCTGGTGGCGAAGGCCACCGGCCGGACGGACGGGCGGTAGAACGTCGGCACGGGCAGCGGCCCCACGACGTACTCGGTGACGTTGGGCTTGGGGCCAGCGCCGAAGAAGACCACCGCTCGGGCGCGTCGACGCGGGGGCTGCGTGCCGGAAGCGAGGTAGCACAAGGCCTGGCTTTTCTTCGGGGGCAGCATTTCGATCAGAAAGATGCTGTTCTTGGCCAAGGACCCCGCCTTGCTGGGCTGGAGTCCCAGCTCGGGCCGACTCATCAGGAAAGTCCGCACGGCCCGAAGCTCGGCGGGGCTCAAGTCGGAGAAAATGGAGGCCTTGTCTTTGCTCAGGGCGGGCGGCTCGCCCTGGACGGCCTGGACGAAAAGGCAGAGCGTGCCCACCACACAGGCCACCGGTGTCCACATCACGACGGGCCTGTCGGAGGAAGGAGAGAGCATGCACTCAGGGGACCGGTGCACGGCAGAGCGACGTAGCCGCCGCTAAACGTGGCGTCTCTCTCCCAGCTGCAAAACCTGCCTGCTGTCGGCTCTGATGGAGCGCAGCTGCTCTGGGGCTGGTCACTTTTCTGGAGAACTCCTTGATGGAGCCAAGGGGAGGAGGAGGAGGAGGAGGAGGGGGAAATGGGGAGAGGGGAAGGAGGGAAGGAGGAAGGGAGGCACGCAGGCAGGAGAAGGAAGGTGAGAGAAGGGAGAAAGAAGGGAGAAGGAGAAAGGAAGGAAGGGAGGCAGAGAGGAAGGAAGGAGAGGGAAGGAAGGAAGGAAGGAGGGAAGGAAGGAAGGAAGGAAGGAAGGAAGGAAGGAAGGAAGGAAGGAAGGAAGGAGAAGATGGGAGGGAGGGAGGGAGGAAGAGCAGGAGTGAGTAAGTAAGTAAGTAAGTAAGTAAAGAAGGAGGGATGGGGAGGGAGGGAAGGAAGGAAAGAAGGAGGAGGAGGAAGGAAGGAAGGAGAAGGAGGGAGGGAGGAAGAGCAGGAGTGAGTAAGTAAGTAAGTAAGTAAGTAAAGAAGGAGGGATGGGGAGGGAGGGAAGGAAGGAAAGAAGGAGGAGGAGGAAGGAAGGAAGGAAAGAAGGAGGAGGAAGGGAGGCATTCAGACAGGCAGGCTGGCGGGAAAGAGAGGGAAGGAGGAAGAGAAAAAGAAGAAAGAAAGGAGGAGAGAGGAAGGGAGGCAGGCAGGCTGGCGGGAAGGAGAGGGAAGGAGGGAGAGAGGGAAGGAGGGAGGGAAGGAGGGAGAGAGGGAAGGAGGGAGGGAGGGAAGAAAGAAAGGAGAAGAAGGGAGGGAGAGAGGGAGGGAGGGAAGAGAAAGGAGAGGGAAGGAGGGAGAGAGGGAAGGAGAGAAGGAGGGAGGGAGGCAGGGAGCAAGGGAGAGATGGAAGGAAGGGAGGAAAAGAAAGGGGGAGGGAGGGAGGAAATGAGCAAGGGAGTGAGGGAGGGAGGCAGGAAGGAAGGAGAAGAGGGAGGTAAGCAGGGAAGGTGTGGAGGGAGGGGAGGAGAGAGGGAAGGAGGGAGAAAGAAGAAAGGAAGGAGGAGGAGGGAGGGAGGGAAGAAAGGAAAGATGGGAGGAAGGGGAGGGGAAGGAAGAGAGGGAGCGAGAGAGTGAGAGAGGAAAGGAAGGGAGGGAGGGAGGAAAGGAAGGAAGGAAGAAAGGAAGGAAGAGAAGGAGGAGGCAGGCAGGGAAGGGGGAGGAAGGAGAGGAAGGAAAGAAGGAAGGGAAGAAGGGAGGCAGGCAGGGAGGGAGGGAAGAGGGGGCTAGGAAGCCATCAGCTTCATGGCTTAAAATATTCCATGTTTTCCCTGCTCCCCCCCCCAAGTGCCCTCCCCCTCTCTCTTGAATCTCTTCCCTCCCTCCCTCCCTCCCTCCCTCTGGAAGGCAGAACGGCCCCCTCCTCCAGGACGGCCCCCCCTCCTCACAAAGCCCCCAACCACCTCTCAGAGAACCTCACCTGCACCCCCTCCCCAGGCTCCTTCCTCCCTCCCTCCCTCCTTCTTTACTTACTTACTTACTTACTCACTCCTGTTCTTCCTCTCTCCCTCCATCCCTCGCTCCTCTTTCTCCTTCCATCTCCTCCTCTCTCCCTTCCTCCCTCCCTCCCTCCCTCCTTCTTTACTTACTTACTTACTTCTTTACTTACTTACTTCCTTCTTTACTTACTTACTTACTTACTCACTCACTCCTGCTCTTCCTCTCTCCCTCTCCCTCTTTCTCCTTCCATCCCTTCCTTCCTTCCTTCCTTCCTCCCCACTTCCGTCCCTCTCTCCCTTCCTCCCTTTCTTTCTTTCCTCCCTCCCTCCCTTCTTTACTTACTTACTTCTATACTTTCTCCTGCTCTTCCTCCTTCCTTCCCTCCTTCCCTCACTCCTCTCTCCTTCCATCCCTTCCTTCCTTCCTTCCTTCCTCCCTCCCTCCCTTTCTTTCCTCCCTCCCTTCTTTACTTACTTTCTTACTTCTATACTTTCTCCTGCTCTTCCTCCCTCCTTCCCTCCTTCCCTCACTCCTCTCTCCTTCCATCCCTTCTTTCCTTCCTCCCTTCTTTACTTACTTACTTCTATACTTTCTCCTCCTCTTCCTCCTTCCCTCCTTCCCTCGCTCCTCTTTCTCCTTCCATCCCTTCCTCCCTCCCTCCCTTCTTTACTTACTTTCTTACTTCTATACTTACTTACTTACTCACTCCTTCTCTCCCTCCTCTTTCTCCTTCCATCCCTTCCTTCATCCCTCCCTCCCTCCCTCCCTCCCTTTCCTCCCTCCCTCCCTTCTTTACTTACTTACTTTCTTACTTACTCACTCCTGCTCTTCCTCCCACCCTCCTTCCCTCCCTCCTCCTTCTCCTTCCTTCTCCTTCCTTCCATCCTCCCCACTTCCCACCCTCTCTTCCTTCCTTCCTTTCTTCTTTCCTTCTTCCCATCCCCCCTCTCCCTCCCTCCCTCTCCCTGCCCCAAGGCTGCCCCCCACCCCGAGCGCCACTCACTTCTGGGGCCTCTTGGGCTGTGGCTTCCTTTGGACTCGGCTTCCACCTGCCTTTCCCCCCCCCACCCCCGCGGGGCTGCCCCTACTTATCTATCTCCCCTCGGGAGGGAGGGAGGGCAGCCGGTGGAAGGGGGCAGGCTCTGGGCAGAGCAGAGCCGTTGGCTGCCCGCAGGGCACGGGGACGGAGGGTGGGCAGTGCCCGATGGGTGCCAGGGCTGGCCTTCGGTCCACAAAGCAGCCCGAGGGAATCTCTGCCCAGGTGAGCAAAGTCCCTTCCCAAGCGCAGGATTTCCCAATGCTTGGCGCAAGGTGCAGCCTTGGGGGGGGGAGGAGGGGGGACAGGAGGGAGGAGAGGGAGGGAGGGGGAAGCGTGCTTCCCCCTCCCTCTCTCCTTGCAGTGGGGCGAGCAGGAGTTTGCAGGGGTCCACGAGAGAGGGGGGCGCTTCCCTCCCTCCCCCCTCCCAGGTAAGGGCTCAGAAAAAGTCATCGGTTGGTCCACAGCACAGAGAGATCTGGCTCCCCACCAGCTTTGGAAGAGTTGGTTGGCTGAGTTTGGCCGGTTCAATGGGTGGAGTAGGGACAAGGGATGGTGTAGGGGTGGGGGGAGAGCTGTCCTGGACAGCCTGTTCCCTCCAGGGCCGTCACACTCGGAGTCCCTGCCCAGAGAAGGAGGAGGGGGGGAAGGCAGGGAGGGAGGAGGGAAGAAGAGAGGAAGAGAAAGAAAAAGGGAGGAGGGAGCAAGAGGAAGGAAGAAGAGGAGGGAGGGAGGAGGACAAAAGAAAAAGGAAGAAGAGGAAATGAGGGAGGAGGGGAGGAGGAGGGAAGAAAGGGAAGGAGGAAGAGGAAGGAAGAGGAGGAGGAGGAAGGGAGCAGGCAAGGAGGACGAAGAAGAAAGAGGGGAGGAGGAAGAGAGCCGGGAGGAGGAGGACGAAAGAAAAACAAAGGAGGGAGGGAGGAGGGAGGAAGAAGAAGAGGAGGAAAGAAGGGAGGAGGGGTGGAGGAGGAGGAGGAAGAAGGGAGGGAGGGAAGAAAGGAGGGAGGAAGAGAAAGAAAAAGGGAGGAGGGAGGAGGGAGGAAGAAGAAGGTAGAAGAGTGAGGGAGGAGGGAGGAGAGGAGGCAGAAGAAGAAGAGAGGAGGGAGGAGGAGGACGAAAGAAAAATGAAGGAGGGAGGAAGAAGAGGAGGAAAGAAGGGAGGAGAGGTGGAGGAGGAAGGAAGAAGAGGAGGAAGGGAGGAGGCAAGGAGGACGAAGAAGAAAGAGGGGAGGAGGAAGAGAGGCGGGAGGAGAAGGACGAAAGAAAAAGGAAGAAGGCAGGAGGAGGAAGAAGGGAGGGAGGGAGGAGGGAAGAAGGGAGGAAGAGAAAGAAAAAGGGAGGAGGGAGGAAGAGGAAGGTAGAAGAGGAGATAGGGAGGAGGGAGGAGAAGGAAGGAAAAAGAGGAGGAAGAAGGGAGGAGGGGAGGAGGAAGAAGGAAGAAGGAAGAAGGAAGAGGAGGAGGGAAGAGGAGGAGGATGAAAGAAAAAGGAAGGAGGGAGGAGGGAGGAGGAGAAAGGAAGAAGAGGAAATGAGGGGGGAGGGGAGGAGGAGGGAAGAAGAGGAGGGAGGAAGAGGAAGGAAGGAAGAAGAGGAGGGAGGCAGGGAGGAGGAGGGAGGGGGAGGAGGAAGAAGAAGAGAGGAGGGAGGAGGAGGAGGACGAAAGAAAAATGAAGGGAGGAGGGAGGAGGAGGAAGAGGAGGAAAGAAGGGAGGAGGGGTGGAGGAGGAGGGAAGAAGGGAGGGAGGGAAGAAAGGAGGGAGGGAGGAGGAGAAAGGAAGAAGAGGAAATGAGGGAGGAGGGGAGGAGGAGGGAAGAAAGGGAGGGAGGAAGAGGAAAGAAGGAAGAAGAGGAGGGAGGGAGGGAGGGAGGAAGGAAGGAAGGAAGGATAGATCGAAGGAAGGATGGATGGATGGAAGGAAGGAAAGAAAGGATGGATGGAAGGAAGGAAGGAAGGATGGAAGGAATGAAGGATAGATGGAAGGAAGGAAGGAAAGGATGGATGGAAGGTGAGATGGATTGGTGGGTGGGTGGGTGTGAGGCAGGTGGGAAACACTCTAGAAATAGATACCCCAAGTTATTATTTGGTTTATCAATACAGTCTATTGCCTGCTTGTCAATATAAATGTATTTGCAGAAGTAACTTCTTTGCCAGTGGAAAGTACAAACTTGCTCAACGTAAGGTGTGACCGAGGGAATTTAAGTAAAGGAACATGTTGTAAGAAGTCTACTGACCCGAGGAGATGGTGTAAGATAGATGCTCCACCCATCTCTGATTTAATATAGCATCAATTGGCCCCGGCAAGATTGGCTAAGATATACCCAAACGCCAATTCGGTTTGTTGGAAATGTAAAATGTAAACAATGTACATGTAAAAAAGACGTAGGTACCTTCTTTCCTATGTGGTGGACGTGTCCCGTAGCAAGAGGTTATTGGAACAAAGTGTATAAATGGCTAAAAGATATCACAGGAAGAGCCATAGGATACACTCTGGAGTTTTTTTCCCCCTTGGAATTATAAAGAAACGACATCCTAAGAATATACAATATTTAATATTACATATCATAACTGCAGCAAGAATCGCATATGCACAATACTGGAAGAACAATCGAACACCACCGGAGAACGTATTAATGGACAAAATATATAAATGCACGGAAATAGACGTGTTAACCATTGAACTCAAGGGTCAAAATAACTCAAATTATTATGATGTATGGACAAAATAGAACAAATGGACTAGGAAAGACAAAGGAGAGACTAGGAAATAATGTGGGATGAAGAAGAAGAAGAAAAGAAGACTGTAAAATATAAGGTAACACTGTATAAAT